>JAGFNQ010008068.1:206130-253630 GCA_024364735.1 Boesenbergia rotunda
TTGGGCAAGGGGTTGGACTTCTTCCATATCCTTATCAATTGAGGCTTTCCTAGAGTAAGTGTTTGTAGTTTCATCAAAATCAACGTTAGAAGACTCCTCAATTACCTTAGTTCTTTTGTTGTAAACCCTATAACCCCTACTAGTGGATGAATAGCCAACTAAAATTCCTTCATCTGATTTTGACTCAAATTTCCTTAGGTCATCCTTGGTATTCAAAATATAAACCTTACATCCAAAGACCCTAAAGTAGTGGACTTGTGGAATCTCCCATTCCACAACTCAAAGGGGGTTTTACCTAAGAACCTATGTACCAAAACCCGGTTTTGAATATAACAAGTGGTATTAACCGCTTCGGCCCAAAAATAGCTAGGAAGGGAATATGCATTAAGCATAGTCCTAGCAGCTTCTTGTAGGGCTCTGTTTCTCCTTTCAACTACACCATTTTGTTGAGGAGTCTTGGGCATGAAAACTCATGCTTGTACTCATTTTCTACACAAAATTGTGTGAAGCTTGAGTTTTGGAACTCCCCACCATGGTCACTCCTAATTCGGTTAATCTTTAGGTGTTTTTCATTCTCAACCCTCTTACTAAAGCCTATAAAGATTTCTAAGGTATCGTCCTTATGTTTCATAAAGAAAACCCATGTAAATCTAGAAAAGTCATCTACTATAACTAAACAATATTTACTCCCTACTAGTGAGGGAGTACTATAGCAATCAAAAAGGTCAATATGTAAAAGCTCTAAAGGTAACGTAGTGGCAGTTAGGATTTTACCTTTGTGTGATGATTTTGATTGCTTACCCTCTTGACATGCATCACACAATTTGGTATTCTCATACTTGATCATAGGGAGCCCCTTCACCAACTCCTCCTTAGCCACTCTTGCAATGCTCCTCATATTCACGTGCCCAAGTCTTCGGTGCCACAACCACCCTTCTTCTTCTTTAGACATGAGACACTTAGGCAAATTGTTAGTAGCATAAGTAAGATCAAGATAATAAAGGTTGGCCTCCCTATACCCTTCTAGTATGACATTATCGGACCCATTTTGTTTAATTAGGCATTTTCTAGCAAGGAATTCAACCCTATAACTCGCATCACACAATTGGCTTACACTAAGTAAATTAAATTTCATGTCTTTAATTAAAAGTACCTTATTGATAGAGATTGTAGGAGATACCTCAATGGTGCCCCTACCAATTATTTTCAGTTTCCCACTATTTCCAAAGGAGTCCGTCCCTTCTCTTAGATAGCTAATAGTAGTGAACTTGCTCACATCTTCGGTCTTATGTCTTGAGGACCACTATCTACTATCCACATGGTTGAGGCCTCCATTACCTTCACTTATACAACATGGAAAACACACTCTTTTGGTACCCAAATTTTTGATCCATAAGCATCATTTAAAAATTTCTTTGGTACCCACGCCATCTTGATGTTTCCCTTAGTCCCTTGTGTTGGTGTAAGTTGCATCAATGATGTTCTCCTCTAAGTGTTTTAAAGTTTGACAATTTACTTAAGTCAGTGACACATTGAACAGACAAAGGGGAGTTAAGAGAGGAGTAACCAAAGTAGAAGGAAGTCCTAGTAAACCTAGGCAATAAGTCCTGGTTCAGGGAATTGGGCACTAAGTCCTGGCAAAGGGCTGGGCACCGAAGACCTGCTCAGAAGGTGGGCACTAAGTCCTGGTCGGGGACTGGGTAAGAAGACCTGGCCGAGGGTTGGGCACCGAAGACCTGGTTCGGGGAATTGGGCACGAAGACCTGGCCGAGGGTTGGGCACCTAAGTCCTGGACCTAGGGTTTGGGCACAGAGTCTTGGTCCGAGGGACTGAGCAACTTAGCTGAGCGATGACTAAGGACAGAAGTAGAGACGGGTCGGGGTTCGGGCGTCTCGAGGTCCGGAGTAATCGGAGGCTAAGCAAAAGTCCACCCGAAGGACTGGGTGGCAACCGGCTCCTGAAAGGAGTAGGTGGAAGGCGCGTTCTCGAGGGTGAGAACTTGCGTCGGTTCGACCTAGGGTTTCGAAAAATCCGAAGTCACAACCATGTCCTTAAGGTTAAGAATGTATGTATATTTGCTTTGTATTTTTGTATCTTGCAAGTACCTAGAACGGAAGCCAAAACAGGCAAATAACATACATTGGGGCTGGAAACTAGCCAAGCAGAGCGCCCGGGATGAAGCCTTCACACGGGCGCCCGGGAGGTCCGGGGCGCCCTGGTCAGAGGTTTTATCAGCTGCGGCGAGGTCGGCACAGGGATAAGGTTTGACCGAGTTTTTAGGGGCACCCCCGACGTCCAGGGCGCCCCCAGGAGTGCTATAAAAGGGGCTTCAACCCCTCTGGTTCAAACACAACTGCTGTGAGCTGTTCTGATCATTCTAACCGACGACAACGCGCTAAAGACGACGCTCTACGACCGGGAGGCTCCAGGAGGAAGTGCGCGGCACTTCGAAGGTATAGATCGGCCAGGCTTTAACTTTGTTTTGTTCGGTTTGCATTTAATATTCTGTACTTAATTTGTTATACTTTTGATTGTACGGTTACACTGTAAGACGGGTTTTCTCCGCCTCCGAAAATTTCGGAAAGGAGACCAATAGCGGACTCACGTCGAGTACATAGGCCTTGGACGTACTGACCCTGGGGGTTTGGGAACCAAGTAAATAAATCCCGCTGTGTCCCTGTCTTGCTTTTACTTTTATTTACTTTTCCGTTGTGCTACTAACGCTCTAAGTCTAGAACGATCCAAAGTTTTACGAAAGTTTACCGAAAGATTTTCACGGTCGATATTCACCCCCCCCCCCTCTATCGACGGCACCGGTCCTACAAGTGGTATCAGAGCCAGGCAGCTCTTCACCAGACTAACCGTCGACGGAGCAACGACGCCAGGAGTTGAGGGGGAGCCTAGGGGTGAATCAGGTACATTTTAATTTTAAATGACAAATTTTAAATTCCATGTTATATGTTTCACATGCAGAGAGAGAGGGCACTACAAAAATCAGTGCCCTACTCTTAGGACTCGATCTACACTACCGGCGGCAAAAGAGACACTAGCGCCAGGAGTCCGGAAAAACAAGGATCACGTACAATGCTTCAAGTGCGGAAAATACGGACACTACAAGAACAAATGTCCGACAAAGGTACGTAAAATTTACATTCCGAAAAGTTTCAAAATTCCTGCACTGTCTTTAGATAATTTAGTTAATTTTTTGGATAAATTAGATTTACTGCATAGTAAAATTAATATCTTGCATGACAAATTAGAAAATGCAGATATGACTAAAATATCTGAAATTAATTATTTAATTCAGAACATTAATTCAGTAATCACTAGAATAAATTATCATAACTTTAATTCTGATAATTTTAAACTTGATTCTGAAAATTTTGATTCGGATAAATTTAATCCTAAGGATAAATCTGAATTTAAATTTGAAAATCCTAAGGATAAATCCGAATTCAAATTTTAAAATCCTAAGGATAATTATAAATTTGAAAATTCTTTAGATAATTATCAATTCAAATTTGAAAATCCTAAGGATAAATCTGAATTCAAATTTGAAAATTCTAAAGATAACTCTGAAGTTAGTGAAATTAATTCTGAAGATAATCCTGAAATTATTTTTGAGGATAAAAATGATTTTATTAAAAATCGTGAGGATAATGAAGATGAAATTCTCCTAAATAATAACCTAATTATAGATAATCTTGAAAACTATTACAAAACCTTAACTAGTGGCCCAAATTACTCCTCCTATTTTGAGGACACTAAAAGATATAATTTTGAGGATGAGGAGGATATGGAACTATCTAAGATAAAGGTCATAATTAATAAAGTTTATAAATATTCAAATAAATCAAGAGTATTAGAAAAACTTGAAAAGATAGATAAAGATGAAGAAGAAATATTCAAAATAATGAAAATGATGAACTTAAACCCACAATTATTAATTAATCATTTCAACCTTAATTATTCAAATCTAAATTAATCAAATTAAATCCAAATTAAATTAAATCTAAATTAATTCAAATTAAATCCAAATTAAATTAAATTCAAATTAATCAAATTAAATCCAAATTAAATTAAATTCAAATTAATTCAAATTAAATCCAAATTAAATTTAATTCAAATTAATTCAAATTAAATCCAAATTAAATTAAATTCAAATTAATTCAAATTAAATCTTAATTATTCAAATTTAAATTAATTAAATCTTATTTAAATCTCAATTAAATTCAATTAAATATTAATTAACTCAATTAAATCTCAATTAAATTCAATTAAATATTAATTAAATCAATTAAATTCAATTAAATATTAATTAACTCAATTAAATTCAATTAAATCTTAATTAAATCAATTAAATTCAATTAAATATTAATTAAATCAAATAAATATTAATTAAATAAATTAAATTCAATTAAATATTAATTAACTCAATTAAATTCAATTAAATCATAATTAAATCTAATACAAATTAATTAGTCCTTAATTAATTCTTCATTTAAGTAATCCTTAATTAATTTAACTTTAAGTAATTCTTTTTAAGTTAACTCTAACTCGTAAATAACTTAAACTCAAATCAAATAAAATCCTACCCAAACCGCAACAATTAATTTAAGAAAATTAAATATGTCAAAGTGGGTTGACATATTCGCGGGTCCACACGACATGTATCAAATCGAGAATTTGATACATCTTTAGAAACTTAAATAAAATTATTTGACTTGTTTGACTCATGCATAACTGTCATGACATGCATCTGCTATTTTTCATATATATATGTCATGTCATTCATATTTAAATTTACTCATGATTTAGAATGGTTATAGGAAAAAGATAATTGAAATTTGAAAACCTAGTATTGGGTGGAGGTGAGATGATAGTACGTTAGGGAAACCTTTTCTAACAAGGTCAAGTATACTCTACTTGGTCTGTTTAGACTGGTGGAACTAGCCGAAGCTACCGATCCAAGATCCAAACTAGTTAGACCAAAATTTCTCAAAAAGTAATTTTAAAAATGAAATATCTCTAAAAGGCTTTGTCAAGGAAAGGGTTGATGATCCAATAAGGCTACGGCCAAAGAAGGCCTTGTGCCTCGTCAAGACCTGGAAGCCAATTTTTGAAATTCAAATTCAATTTACTCTTTGTCAAATTTGAATCTAACATAAATTTCAATTAAATCTTAGATTTAATAATGAATTAAGGAAAATAATTCAAGCATCTCACAATACACTCATAAGGCAACCATGCTTGCTGTATTGGCACATCTAGAATGGGTGAGATGTTAAGGACTAATGAATTGATAAGCATGTTTTAAAATTGTTTTTCAAAATTGCTAGAATATTTTTACTAAAAATATATTTTCAAAATAGTGCTTCAACATAATAATGTTTGTATGGATTTCATGCATGTTTGATTGCCAATACAGTATATGTTTTCAAAAATTATATCCTTTTGAAAATTGTTTGACTCACACAATTAGACACAAGCCTGTTAGGACAACACTAAAGTTCCTTAAGGCACTTAGATAGAGTCAAACGATGTTGGGTACAGGGGGAGTGTTTTCGCACTGTTAAATTTTTTTTGAAAAGACTTTTCAAAAACTGTGCCTTAATTTCTATCACATACGTTTTCAAAAAGACCTATACTTTAAAAATTATCTTCTTTCCAAATTGTGATTTCAAAATCTATCTTCCTGAAAATTGGTGTTCATTTGATTTTGATAAACCCTAATGACACAGAGGAAGGTCCACTTCATAATCTACAAGGACTCCTAGAATGTGTCAGATTTAGGGGTAGTCTGAATCAATCTTCTGAAAAAGTTTTTTTAATTAATTGTTTTGAAATTATTAGATAATTCCCTTGATTTGAATCAAACCTTAAGACTCAGAGGAAGAGTACTTGTGGTCAACAAGCTTCCCAGGACTAGGTCAAGATTAGGGGGAGGTCAAATTAAAAGGATTATTAAATGTTTCAAATGTTTTCATGCGCGGTATTTTCAAATCTTGCTAAAAACATAAGTATTCGTTCAAAATACTATCATTTTTGTCTTAAAAATACCAATATTTTCAAAAATTCATCTGGTTTTGATCAATAAAAAAAAGGGGTGTTTATCTTGAGTTTGGAAAATCTTCCAGGACACTTAGGAAAATGTCCTTGTAGTCAACAAGGTTTCCTATGATTGTGTCAAACTGGAAGATAAACCAAATCAAATATTATGACTTCAAAATGTACTTACAATCTATTATTCTATTTTTCAGAATTTGTGTGACTTATGATATTATTTTGATATTTACTTGAGTTTGAAAATTTTCCAGGACACTTAAGAAAATGTCTTTGTAGTTAATAAGGTTTCCTAGGATTGTGTCAGACTGGAAAAGAAACCTAGTAAAGTAAAAATATTATGTTTTCAAAATGCATAATACTTTTCAAAAATTACTTATTATTTTTCAAAGTCTCATCTTTTTCAAAATAGTTAGTACTTGCAAAATTTGTATTTTTCAAAATATCTTTCAAAAATGCATCATATCTTTCAAAGTACTTGCACCTTTCAAAACTCACAGTATTCTTTCAAAAATATAGTATTTTCTCAAAAAAAATGCAATATTGTTTATGTTTTCTAAGATCAAAATACGTAAATACTTAGTTTTATGCTATGCCTTCAAAAATTTATACTAAGTATTTTCAAAAGAATCAAATATTCTCATTGTTGGCGCAAGTATTTCTGGTAATTTTTTTTATGTATGACAAAGGGGGAGAGGTATGCTTTAAGTTAAAAAAAAATTTCGGTTTCTCTCTTACCAAGGGATCAATTAATCAAAATGTCTTTCAAAATGGGAGGAAGTGAAAGTTAGAAAAAAAATTTCTTATTTTTTTTCAGAGGATCAAAAATACATTTTCAAAACTAAGATCATTTTTTAGTTTGATCCCAAGGAAGTAAGTTAGCCCCTTCAATCAATATAACTTAAGTTATTGTCAAACATCAAAAAGGGGGAGATTGTTGGTGCAAGTTGCATCAATGATGTTCTCCTCTAAGTGTTTTAAAGTTTGACAATTTACTTAAGTCAGTGACACATTGAACAAACAAAGGGGAGTTAAGAGAGGAGTAACCAAAGTAGAAGGAAGTCCTAGTAAACCTAGGCAATAAGTCCTAGTTCAGGGTATTGGGCACTAAGTCCTGGCAAAGGGCTGGGCACCGAAGACCTGCTCGGAAGGTGGGCACTAAGTCCTGGTCGGGGACTGGGAAAGAAGACCTGGCCGAGGGTTGGGCACCGAAGACCTGGTTCGGGGAATTGGGCACGAAGACCTGGCCGAGGGTTGGGCACCTAAGTCCTGGACCTAGGGTTTGGGCACGGAGTCTTGGTCCGAGGGACTGAGCAACTTAGCTGAGCGATGACTAAGGACAGAAGTAGAGACGGGTCGGGGTTCGGGCGTCTCGAGGTACGGAGTAATCGGAGGCTAAGCAAAAGTCCACCCGAAGGACTGGGTGGCAACCGGCTCCTGAAAGGAGTAGGTGGAAGGCGCGTTCTCGAGGGTGAGAACTTGCGTCGGTTCGACCTAGGGTTTCGAAAAATCCGAAGTCATAACCATGTCCTTAAGGTTAAGAATGTATGTATATTTGCTTTGTATTTTTGTATCTTACAGGTACCTAGAACGGAAGCCTAAACAGGCAAATAACATACATTGGGGCTGGAAACCAGCCATGCAGGGCGCCCGGGATGAAGCCTTCACGCGGGCACCCGGGATGAAGCCTTCACGCGGGCACCCGGGATGAAGCCTTCACGCGGGCGCCCGGGAGGTCCGGGGCGCCCTGGTCAGAGGTTTTATCAGCTGCGGTGAGGTCGGCGCAGGGATAAGGTTTGACCGAGTTTTTAGGGGTGCCCCCGACGTCCAGGCCGGCCCTAGGAGTGCTATAAAAGGGGCCGGCCCCAGGAGTTGTTCTAATCATTCTAACCGACGACAATGCACTAAAGATGAGGCTCTATGACCGGGAGGCTCCAGGAGGAAGTGAGCGGCACTTCAGAGGTCCAGATCGGCCGGTCTTCAACTTTGTTTTGTTCGGTTTGCATTTAATATTCTGTACTTAATTTGTTATACTTTTGATTGTACTGTTACACTGTAAGACGGGTTTTCTCCGCCTCCGGAAATTTCGAAAAGGAGACCAATAGCGGACTCACGCCGAGTACATAGGCCTTGGACGTAATGACCCTGGGGGGTTGGGAACCAAGTAAATAAATCCCGCTGTGTCCCTGTCTTGCTTTTACTTTTATTTACTTTTCCGCTGTGCTACTAACGCTCTAAGTCTAGAACGATCCAAAGTTTTACGAAAGTTTACCGAAAGATTTTCACGGTCGATATTCACCCCCCCCCTCTATCGATGGCACCGGTCCTACATATCGCTTTAAGAAAATTCTTCAGATTTCTGAATAATCAAGTACACAACGGAAGTATGAGAATAAGCGTGGGAGAAGACACAATGGAAAATCAAATCACAACACTCTAACACAAGTTGGTTTTACTTGTTTCAGAGTCTTGACCGGATCCTACTACAAGGCCCACGATCATTGATCGTTTACTTTGAGAAATTCACTAATGATCGGAAGAATGTACAGTTTACAAAACTTAAGTGTGCAAAAAACAACTATACTAACTCCTTTGAATGTCTTGGAAATCTTCGCTTGGAGAGACAGACGGCGTTTCAGCATTGTCGGAGCTTTGATCGCGCAACACACAGGAGAATAGAATGGACACAGAATGTTAATTATTGTGCTAAAGTGCTACTCTCGACCCCTTTATATATTAGTCATTTAGGTGCCTGAAAGGCCATTCAAGCGTCCTAGTCGCAGCGTCTCGGGCGGCAATTCTATTCGCTGCACAGTCAATCTTTATCCTAGCTCAGGCGCCCTAATCCCTTTCAGGCGCCTGAGTGCCGATGTGGCTGCTCCACTCAACACTCTCCATGTAAGCTTGACCGTTGTGCTAGCTCAGCCACTCGCTGCCAGCTCCCAGGCGCCTGAGTCCCATTCAAGTGCCCTAGTCCAACTGGTTCAACTTTTTCAGCTGCAACAAGGGTTAGTTCGACAATAATATAAATATAATTAAGGTATGCATGGATTACAACCAGTGTTGTCTTAGTCCTGACTTTTAGGTTTCACCTGAAACCCTAGGTCAGATTGACGCCTACTATTCCCTCCTCGAGAAATGCATCCTCACCTACTCCTCTCAAGAGAGTGTACCTATTGCCACCCGAAACCTCCGATTGGACTTTTCCTCAGCCTCTAACGACCCAGAACTCGACGACGTTTGACCTCGAACCGTCTCGACTCCTGTCTGCATTCCCCGCTCAGCAAAGTCTTCTACTCGGTCCCCTGGACCAAGACTTCATGCTCGGCTTCACTCACCAAGTCTTCGTTGCCCGATACCCCGACCAGGACTTCTTGCTCAACCCTGTAGGTCAAGACTTCTTGTCTAGCTTACCTAGAACTTTCCAGCAAGCTTCACATGTTCATCAGTACAAACAAATCAGCTTAACTTGAATCCTTTGCCACTTACTTATCAAAACAAGGTTCGATCTAGTGCTTCCGACACCAACAATCTCCCCCTTTTTTATTATGGTAACCCAGTTCAAATGTTAAGCAAAAAAAAAAAGGTTTAAATAGGAAAAAAGGATTTTATTCTAAGCTCTCCCCCCTTAATCAGTTATCTCCCCCCTGATAAAATATTTTCAAAAAAAACTAGACTTAGTCTTTTACAAATATAAGCAGTTCAGCGACTAAGTATATGTTTTTGAAAAACTGAAAAAAATTTTAAGTTTTTTGAGATACTTAAGATTAAGTGCTTTTAAATCACATTTTAAAACTAAGTGTAGACATAAGTTTTCAAAATGCTGATTTTTTTTTAAAAAAATTGGGTTCTAAGTATTTTGAATAAAGCACTTAGTTTTTGAATGAAAGAACACTGAGGAAACATTTTTAACACTTTGAAAAACATTTTAACACTTCAAAAAACATTTTGAAAAATTTTGAAAATTTTCAACCACTTTAGAACTCTTTTCATTCTCGCCCCCTTTGTCATATATCAAAATCATAAAATATAAGGGTAACACATGTATCAGAGCATACTCAATGACTATGTATTATAACAAATTATGTGTATCAGACCGATTAAGTTTAAGTATAACAACAAAAAAAAAGTTTAAGTTCAAGTCAAATCTAGGCACCTTCATTTTGAGTCCAAGCATAGAGAAAAAAAACATTTTGGGAAAAAATCCTTTTAGGCACCTGTCTGACCTATTAGCTACTTACTGACTGCAATAAACAACAGTTTTTACTTGGGTCAGTTAAGTCAAGTGTATTTCATAAATCAGCTAAGTTAGCCAGAATACTTGACTTGATTAATTTGAATATTGTATTTATAGTGCCCCCAACTTGTTTTGATGCACTGAATTAAAGCATCTTAAGTCTAGGGCAACAGTCCTATGTATCTCGACCCATTCTAGATTGTCAATCAATTTAGTCCTAATGTGCTTGTGAGATGCTGAATGCTAAAGCTATAGGAGCATGCATACTAGGGTTAAGCCTAAGCTAAGTCCGTGTCGAAGAAGGACCCTAGTTTTGAAGGAGGTAGTTTAAAAAAAATTATGTTTCAAAAAATACATCGAGTTTTGAATATAAAGTTTTGAAAACTTAAATAATGTATTTGAAAACCCTTTTTAAAAATAGAATTAAACTTAAAAATCTAACAAAATGAATAACCAAAAACACAAACAATAGAAAACCTACTCTACTAAGCACATTCCAAGCTACCTTCTTAATGAACTAAAACAAAGCATGATCTAGTATAAACCATAGTCAATCAAGATAGCAATAAAACTACATCCAGATATACAAAGGTAGTCAAACCATAGTTAGCACAAGTTAGACCAAGACAAATAGTCTAGTCAAAGAGTCAGGTGAATCAAAATGCCAGAATCTAAGAGGAGGGACCTGGGCGCCAGGACTGAAGCAGCTGCATAAGCTCGGTGTGTCGCTCTGCTGCTGTCTGGGCCATCTCTGAATATCGGGTGTCCGAATCCTCTCGAAACATCTGGATCTGGGTCTCGAGATGGTGAACCTCTATCTCGAGGAGAGTCAGTCTCTAATTTGTTGAGAGTGGAGGAGACGGTGGTGGATCCTGCTGAGGTGGATCCTCCTCTAATGCGGCCTCGATCTCCTCAAGTGGGACGTCCTTGTCCTCCTAATCATCAGTTGGTCCCGCTCCCCTACCCTGCTTCCAGGCCAGGACCCTATCATTACTAACCTCTAACCTAGCTAAGGAAAAGTTCATAAATCCTATTTCATTGCTTTGGTCATCCGGGTTACCTGACCCCTAAGGACATCACATCGAAAGCGTGCAAATATCGAAGTCAGAAGGTGGCAATATGGAGTGTGCACTCTCCTGTGGGTAGAGATGTTGGACACATAAGTGATGGCATGAAAGATAAGAAGTCCTATATCTATATCCAGATGATGAATAAAAGCGTACATCAAGAAAGTGTAGAAGGGTCTCATCACAGCGATATCCCTAGTGGTGATAGGTAGAACATAACGAAGAAGAACTTGATAAAGAGCGTAGTGCTGGGGTTGCAGCTACATGGAGCTAAAAGTGGAGATGGTGGGGTCTCTCTCACCCTCAAAGAAGTAAGTAAAATGGGTGTCTATGGTAATGTGGGAATAAGGATCAGCCAAAGGGTCATCCCTAGGTGGATAGTATAAGAAAGTAGAATCAGATGGACATAACTCAAAATGTTGGGTAAATAGTGTAGGAGATATGATAAAATCAATCTGCTGGACACGGGTAAAGTAATGGGTGACATCTAATTTGACCAAGTTATTGTAAAATTCTTCACACAGAGTCACATCTATAAAATCAGTGCAGTAGACAAGCTGGTCTAAGTGGTAGTGATGGATAACGTTCATGGTAATAAGGCAGTAGGTCTCAAAGAAATTCCTATGAAGATAGTGGCAATCTAGTTGTATATAGGTGGTCTACTCAAAGAGATTCTGAAGAGACAAGGTGTGACGACCCGACTTCTCTTCCTTTAGGCGGACGTCACTTTTATTTAACCTTAATTTTTCCTTATCCTTAGCCTTAGGTTACAACTACTTGACTTCCCTTAACTTGCTCTGAATTTTTTTTTCCAAATGACACCAGTCAACTGCTAGAAGGCCAGTCAACTGGTGTCAGCCACAGAAACTTTCTGTGCGCGGCACCAGTCGACTGGCCTCTTGGCAGTCGACTGGTGCATCGAACAGAAGGTTCTGTTCGATAGGGCAGTCGACTGGTTTCTGAACCAATCGACTGGCACGCCTGAAAACTGCAGTTTCAGACCTTGGAACTCCTTTCAAGGGTCCATAATTCATACACTTCCAAAGCATATAGATAAATCACTCCAAATCTATACTCTATACTAGTTTTATAAACATCTTAGCAACCCAAAACAAATCCATTTACTTGCAATTAGGATCTTTGCGGAATTTAATAAACTATCAAAACATATGAAATCTATACTAGAATTTGTACTTAACTTTGTCTCTATGCAAAGTTTAACCAAGATCATTACGTTCTACCAATCCAAAACACTAACCACCAGTTTCTATAAGACTTAACCCCAAGATCTCTCCCACGGTTCCGCCGCCACTGAACATCAATGCAAGTCCCGTTCACCTCCTTAGCTTATGCTTTTTCTTTACCTTTATCTGCAATAGAAGGAAATGCAACTAATAAGCGATTTGCTTAGTAAGTAAATCCTAACTCACAAAATCATGCGATCAATGATAAACATGCTCTTTTCAAAGGATGCTTGTTTCAAAATACATGCACTTGAAACTGTTTGCACATGGAAACTTTCATACACTTATCATGCTCAAACATGCTTGAAAACATTTACTTGCATCAAAACACTTGCAAACTTAAATGCTTATGATTTCTTTTGAGACTTGATACATTTACATTTCCATACTTTAAAACACTAACTTCTTTGCTCTTGCTCTTTAACATGCTTGTAACATAACTATGTTAACATACGTAACAAAACATGCACTTAAGAAAATTGAAACACTTACATATACTCATATACTTCAAAATAATAATCAACTTTCTAGGCCTTGACATTGTACCTGGTATCAATGTACCAATGCGCGCATCCCTAATAGATTTTGGGGTAGCTAGCCACCGCACCCTATTAGAGCTTCTTTCTAACTTTCTGTGAGCCTCTCATTTGCCCGGTACATGTCACTTTACAAAAGTAAAATACTTTCTTACTCATAATGCTTATACTTATCAAGCTATCTTTCTTTTTGCATAAATTTTCGCACTACAAAACTTTTATCCTTCTCACTTTGAAATTTCATCGAACACTTTGCGTGCCCTTATCCCCAAAACTCATTTTTGGGACTTTTCAAGAACTTGGTCTTATCATGCTTAGATCACACATACAAAACCTACTCAAATTCAAGTTCTATGATAAGAAACATGTTTTCTTGAGAAACTTAAAACACACTATTAAAATAGTTTTAGAGCATGCACTTAGATCACAAAATCAAGGTTCTACAACGAGAAACTACATAATGAAACTACTTCTATTGCAGGTGAGTGATCTACTTACCCCCTTTACTTGAAGAAAACTCACCAAGTATATAGAAAGATTCTAGCGTAGGACTCCTTTCCTCTTCCTTGTGAGAAACTTTACTCCTTGGCCCAAGGGAAGAAACCCTAGGTTCTCTACTCAAGAGGAAGAAGAAGGAGGAAGAAAACTATTGTTTTCTCCCTGTTTCCGCAACCCACCTTGCTCCCTGTTTCCGCCGACTCCCAATCCCTAAAGGGGGATTTAACGCAATGTAAGCGGAAGTTGAAACACCTCTTCATGAAAAGGACTTACTTACCTATAACAAAATTTCGATCCATCCATTTTTGTGCTTGATACCCCCAACCTTTTGGCTAGCCGAGCCAGCTTAAGGACTGGCTTGCCCCATGGTCGCGAGATCAAACCTCTGCCCGACCCTTTTTCCTTTTCTTTTTATTTTTTTTCGAAAAATGCTATAAAATTTAGAAAAATTCCTAATAACTCATGAAAATTATTGGGTGTTACACAAGCAGGGGAATCTAGGGTCTGTACTGGGCAAGGTAGCAGGTCCAATCTGGGCTATGCAACATGTACTAATTTTGACAAGAACATAGTAATAGTAAGAATAAAGAAAAATAATGGAAATTAAGAGTAGAATATAGAATATACCATCTTTGAGGCATGTCGAAAGCAAGGAAGGAAGATCCTGGGTTGTTGGCTTCATTTTGGTAGGGGTTCGAGAGAGAAAATGAGAGAAAGGGGAGGAGAGGAAGTGGATTAGGGTGCCTTGGTCATTTTTATTCGGCGCGTGTGAGGGAGTTTATATAGACAGAATTCGAGCGCCTGAGTTGGGTTTAGGGCACCTGAATACCAAGTGCCTAAGTTGACTAGGGTGCCCTGGTCAATGATTCCGCCCCTGGTTTTTAAAAAATAGGGTCCCGTTTCGGGAAGGCGCACGAAGTCACACGCTAGAATCCTTGATTCGCGATCAGGTGCCTAGGTAGGATTCAGGCGCCTGAGTTGGGTTTTAGGTCTTAGTGAGAGTATTGTAATCATTTATTTTAATAAATGAATATTTACTATTTGAGTATACATGTTTGTGTATTTGATTGAGATCTTAAACTCATTTACTGAATGTCCGTAATACAATTCACAGCATGAGAGAATTTGTGATGAATTCACAACTAGTGATTATCTCTACATGTGCAATTGTGAAGTATTGAAATTGTCCCTAGTCGATGAATTGATAAATACGGACACTATCAATTCTGTTGAGACTAGCATGGATTATTCTCTAATTAGTTGATTCTCACTGGCTGGTGACATTGAGATGTCCGGAGATAAACATGAATGCTAGTTAAGGGAACTAGTTCATTGGAGTGACTGGCTGTAAAACTTCATATGGTAGTCTACATATAGATATGTCAGTGAAGTTCTTACTGCAGCTTAAGTGCGATGTTCCTTTGACTTGTAGTGTTCAAGTCATCTTGGTCATGGAGACTTATACTTTGACATCTTAAGCAAGCATCTCCAAGGAGGTGTGGACCCAGGATGATTGGGTATAAGGCGAAGTGCCCGAAGATGTTTGAACAGCCTACAAAGGATTCACCACTGCTTGCGAGGAGATGTATACCCGAGGCCTATCGTCGGATTGTTACTCGAAGCCTCTGGCCAGAGCTTGACATGTTCAGAGTATGAATCTCTTAAATACATGAGAATAATTAAAATCCATAGGACCAGAAAACGTTACTTGGGCTAGGTGTGACGTAGTCAGCCTAGTGGGGACTGACACACATAGACTATGTCCTAAACCAAGTGGGTATAAGATGGTGAAGGGAATGGGGCACGATTCATTATAGCTGCTGAAGGGTTTCAGAATTGTTTCTGAGATCAACCGTTGATCTTTCGATTAATTGGGGATCATGATGTTCTACTAGGTGCGACTTATGATCGTTCTATAATTAATTGATTAATTATAGACGGCCAATATAAATCGAAAGCCTATTTAGTCACATGCACTACGAGTAATCTGAGGGATTTAAAACGAGTTGAAAATTTGATTTTCCAATCAAGAGAGATTAGGTTTGGTTGAGCCAAACGATAAGTCGAATCTGAATTTTTCAGAGACGCATCGGAAGCGTAAAATGGCTAAGTCTTTTGAAGACTTAATAGATGAATTAAATAAGTTTAATTCATTGGGGCTTGGTTTGGATGGGCCGACCAAAGAGGGCCTCCATCCTCTTTGCTTGGCCGGCCACAACAAAGGGAGAGAACCAAGTTTTTGGTTCAATTTATAAAATAAACCAAGTGTGGTTTGTTTTATAAAATTATGGATGATATAAATTTTTATATAATAAACCAAGGTTTGGTTTATTTTTCATGGAAATTAAAATGAACCTTGGATTGGTTTATTTTATAAAATCAATCATGTATTGATTTACCATGATAAGGAAATTTATTCCATAGGAGAGAAGATTTTTATCATGAATTAAAATATGATTTTAACCATGATATAAAATCAAACTTGGCATGATGGAATAAGTTATTCCATATTTGAGAGGTTTGATGGTTGAGAGGCCACTATATAAAGAACCCAAGGCAAGGCTTGGGTGATAATCATAGAGATGAAGGCATAGGCTCTCTCCCTCTCTTTCTCTCCTTCTCTTCTCCCCTTCTTGCCGTGCGCCAACTAGCCCCAAGAAGGAGCACCAGTCGGCCGCCCCTGCCCTTTCCCTGCCGACCACCACCTACTACCGGAGAAGGAAGCTCCGGCTATCTCTTGGCCGGAAGAAGATGTTGCTGGAATTAGAGTTTGCCGCAAGGATCTTTTTGCCGCAAGCCTCTTCTTTTGCTTCGCCGGAATTTTGATTCCGACCATCCTTTTGTGGTTAGTATTCTGACTTCTCTCTTGTTTTTTCTCATCGTGTTCTCGGAGAATCTAGTAGTTCTCGAGAACATGAAACTCGTGGCTTTGCGAAGTCATCCCAAAGATACTCGGCGTGGACGCGAATAGAGGCGGAGCTTCCAAGGGACGCTTATGGTTGGATCTCGTCCCTTCCTTCGAGTTACGTGAGGTAATACGTAAATTAGTTTATGTTTCTGCAGAATTTCAAATATATGATCATGTCTATACAAGATAAACTTACATGCTTAGATGTGTGGTTAAATAATTTAGAGAAATTATTTATGCTAAACCTTCCACTGCACGTAATTAATTTTGAAATTACGAATCCGCATCCATGTCAACATGCACCCGGTCCCATCAGTCACGTTTCGGGAAGGCGCACGAAGTCACGCGCTAGAATCCTCGATTCGCGATCAGGTGCCTGGGTAGGATTCAGGCGCCTGAGTTGGGTTTTAGGTCTTAGTGAGAGTATTGTCAACGTTTGAGTTAAAAGTAATTTTAACCGGTTGAGATAGAGAGATTTAAAAAGGTTGGAAAAAAATATTTGAAAAGAATTTGAGTTTAAAAAAATTATGTTAAATAGAAAAATTGAAAAAGAAATTTTTGGAAGAAGAGTTAAACAAAAATTTTAAAAAAGAAATTTTTGGAAGAAGAGTTAAACAAAAATTTTAAAAAAGAAATTTTTGGAAGAAGAGTTAAACAAAAATTTTGAAAAAGAAAATTTTAGAAGAAGAGTTAAACAGAAATTTTAAAAAAGAAATTTTTGAAAGAAGAGTTAAATAGAAATTTTGAAAAAGAAAGTTTTGGATGAAGAGTTAAACAGAAATTTTTTAAAAAAAATTAAAAGAAGAGTTAAGTTGAACAGAAATTTTGAAAAAAGAAATTTTTAGAAGAAGAGTTAAATAGAAATTTTAAAAAAGAAGTTTTTAGAAGAAGAGATAAATAGATTTTAAAAAAAAAGGGTTAAGTGATAAAGAAATTTTTAAGAAACACAATTAAGTGAAAAAGAAATTTTTAGAAAAAATTAAGTTAAACAAAAAATTTGGCAAGCACAAACAAATCTAAATTCTTTTTAGATTGGGCTAACCAACTTAGTGACAAGTTGGTTTAGCTGCTTCAATTGGTTGGGTTTGATTTATTTTAAGTCCTAAACATCTCATCCATTTCTAAGTGACAAGGCAGGGATCTTATTTGTTTTGTGAGATGATTTCAATTTTATCTAGAAGTTAAGTTGAATCTAAGATATGATTGAAACTTGAGTTAGATTCAGATTTAAGTAATTTAAAAATATATTTCAATATTTGGCTTCTAGGTCTTGGCGAGACATAGGGGTCTTCTCTAGCCTTAGCCTTATTGGATCAACAACCCTTTCCTAAACAAAGTTGCAAAAAGAACTAATATTTTTAAATTTCTCATTCAGAAATATTGGCCTAACTAGTCGAGGATGTGGCGAGGTAGCTTCGGCTAGTTCCACCGGACTAAGAAGACCAAATAGGAGACGCCTTCTCCTACTTGACTCCCAGACGGCTTTCCTAACGTACTGTCAGCTCGCCCCACCCTAATACTAGGTTGTGCAAGTTTCACTTAGATATGGTCCATAACTAACCATTTCTAATCCTGAGCAAAGATAATAATAATAATAAAATAAACAAACATCAGACAAGGTATTCAATAAAAGCTACCTAATCACATGAATAGTCTTTTTATTTACTCCCCCTAGATCATATCCTCGATATGGTGTATTTAAATAATGGATATGAACCTTAGGGACCTAATATTGATTTGGTCCGGCTTGATTAGTCAAGCTTAATTTAGGGACTCATGCTTGGACTCGGGTGCTAGGGTGGTTCACTATTGAATAATAAGACCTAAATCGCTAATTGGTTTTAAATCCAATTTCGGATCGATTTAGAATAGACTTCTATTTTCCATGAATCAGATCAAGATTCCTAGAACCCACGGTAAACTGTTCTAAATTTTCTCTGAGTACTTTGACTTGAGCTTTCAAAGAGAAATTCTCTTCCTCAAGTTTTTGGACTTGAGTTGAGGTTTCTTCCTGAACATGCTCAGTCAAGGGACTCGAGCTAGTCTCTTCCTTAAGAAATTTTACCTCCTCTCAGAGAGACTTGACCCCGGTCATGAGACTTAGCCAGTTTACGAGATAGATAAGAAATAAGTTAGTAAAGATTCGATTTAGAATAGCCCGTTACCTTGAGTTGACTAGTTTCCGACAATGAGACGGTTCCGTGCTCCGTTTCTTCTTTCGATTCAGAGTCGATGTCAATCTCAGCTTGGGTCGTTAATGTGAGGCGGTTGGAGTGCATTGGTTCATCCTCGTCTGATTCCGAAGATGACTCATCCCAGGTTGCTTGCAACGCCTTCTTCCTCTGTTGCTTTTTCGTCTCTTTTACATTCAGGCATTCGGATTTGAAGTGCCCCTTCCTTCCACACCCATAACAGGTGAAATCCGCCTTGTTCATTGGTCCAGCTGGATCATCCTTTAGTTGTCCCATCTTCTTTTTCTTTTGGGCTTTCTGATCTTTGAACAATTTTCGGACTTCGTTCACAAGCTCCGCTAGTTCTTCTTCTTAGGATTCCGAGTCAAAATCCAGTTCTAGTTTTGGTGCCTTCTTCTTGATTTTTCTTGCAATTAAAGCTACACCTTTCTCTGCAAGTGCACTGTTAATCTGCTCATATAATTCAAATTCTGAAAACAATTTATCTAAATTTATTTTAGATAAATCCTTAGAAACTTTGTAAGCATCGGCCATCAATGCCCATAGTGAGTTTCTAGGAAATGAGTTCAAGGTATACCTGATCAGATCCCTATTTTCAATTGTGTGCCTGATGATGTGGAGCTCGTTCATGATTTCTTGTATCTGGGCGTGCAGTTGGCAAGTAGTTTCTCCGTCCTGTATTTTTAAATTATATAATTTATTTAATAATAAATCTTGACGGCTTACATTGGTGTAGGATGTTCCTTCGTGGAGTTTTATCAGCTTGTTCCATAATTTTTTGGCGTTGTTGAATGGACCGACAAGGTTCAACTCCTCCTTTGTAAGTCCCCATTGGAGAGTTTGTGCCACTTTTGCATTCGCTTCAATTCTTCTCTTGGCAGATGTGTCCCATTTGTCATAGCTCAACACCATCCCTTGCTCGTCTCTTGGGAGATCGAATCCGGTTTGGATTATGATCCACATGTTCACCTGAGTTTTTAGGTGGACTTCCATATGACTCTTCCAATAACCAAAATCTTCCCCAGAGAAGAGAGGGGGGTGAGCAATATTGTAGCCCTCTTGCATGGCCATTAAGAAAAAAGAGAACGAATCGACGACTTGCAAAAACATGAACAAACAAATGTACCAAGACTTTTGTCTTGGATTAGCAGTGCGGGATAAAAAGTAAAATACGCTCGAGTGGTGATTGCACCATTCTCGAGTCCAAACAAAAATATGATTGAAAATGAAAAAAGATTTTAGGAGAGTAAGCGAAAAAATCAAAAATATACTCAAGTGGCGGTTTCACCAGAATCGAGCAACCCCCGCTATGATACCAATTGTAGGATCAAAATAGAGAGATAGAGGGCGGGGGTGAATATCACTTTAAGAAAATCCATCGGATTCCTGAATAATCGAGTACACAGCGGAAGTATGAGAATAAGCGTGGGAGAAGAGATAGCGGAAAATCAAATCATAGCACGCTAAAGTAAGTTGGTTTTACTTTCGTCGGAGTCTTGACCGGCTCCTACTACAAGGCTCACGATCCTTGATCATTTACTTTGGGTAATTCACTAATGATCGAAAGAATGTATAGTTTACAAACTTAAGTGTGCAAAAAACAAGTATACCAACTCTTTTGAATGACTTGGAAATCTTCGCTTGGATAGTCAGACGACATTTCAGCGTTGTCGGAGCTTTGATCGCATAGCACACAGAAGAACAGAATGAACATAGAATGTTAATTGTTGTACTGAAGTGCTTCTCTCGACCCCTTTATATATTAGTCATTCAGGCGCCTGAAAGGTCATTCGGGCACCCTAGTCGCAGCGTCTCGGACGGCAATTCTATCCGCTGAGTAGTCAAACTTTATCCTAGCTCAGGCGCCCTAGTCCCTTTCATGCGCCTGAGTGCCAACGTGGCTCCACCACTCAGCACTCGCCATGTAAGCTTGATCGTTGCACCAACTCGGCCACCCGCTGCCAGCTTCCAGGCCCCTAAGTCCCATTCAGCACCCTAGTCCAATTGGTTCAACTTTTTCAGCTGCAACAAGGGTTAGTTCTAGAATAATATAAATATAATTAAAGTATGCATGGATTACAGTCAGTGCTACCTTGGTCCTGACTTTTAGGTTTCACCTAAAATTCTAGGTCGGACTGATGCCTACTATTCTCTCCTCGGGAAACGTGTCTTCACATACTCCTCTTAGGAGAGTGTACCTGCTGCTATCCGGAACCTCCGGTTGGACTTTTCCTCGGCCTCCAATGACCTGGAACTCGACGACATTCGACCTCGACCTGTCTCGACGCCTGTCCGCAATCCCCGCTGACAAAGTCTTCTGCTCGATCCCCCGAACCATGACTTCGTGCTCCGCTTCACTCACCAAGTCTTTGTTGCCCGATCTTTGACTAGGACTTCTTGCTCAACCCTGCAGGTCAAGACTTCTTGCTTTGCTTACCAAGGACTTTCCTGCAAGCTTCACAAGTTCATTAGTACAAACTAATCAGCTTAACTTGAACCCTTTGCCACTTATCAAAATAAGGTTCGATCTGATGCTTCCGGCACCAACAATATAGATGAGATCTATCCCTCCCATATGACGGGAGTGATATCTATGAGCCCCTTGCTTGAGTAGTGTTGATGCAGTCTGGCCCGGTTGTTGTTTTGGTGTTGACAACGATTTAAGTTTGGTTGAATGAATTCGGATTAAGTCCAGGTGGATCTAGGAGATCGCACGCAGGCATGGGAAAAGACCTAGTGGGACTAGGTGGAAAAGACCTAGTGGGACTAGGCACACCTAGTGGGACTAGGTGAAAAGACCTAGTGGGACTAGGCACACCTAGTGGGACTAGGTGGAAAAGACCTAGTGGGACTAGGCACACCTAGTGGGACTAGGTGGAAAAAACCTAGTGGGACTAGGCACACCTAGTGGGACTAGGTGAGAAGACCTAGTGGGACTAGGCACACCTAGTGGGACTAGGTGAAGTGGAAAAGACCTAGTGGGAATAGGCACACCTAGTGGGACTAGGTGAAACCCTGATGAGTGAAGCCAGGTCCTAGCTTGGGAAGCTAGGTTGACTGAAATCCTGGTGAGTGAAGCCAAGTCCTAGCTTGGGAAGCTAGGTTAAACAAAGTTCCGGTGAGTGAAGTTGGGCATGGAGTCTTGGTCCGAGGGACTGAGCACGAGTCAGAGAAGGCTAGGAAGCCCGTTCTTTTGACTTAGGGTTGGATTGGAAGCCTCTGGATCGGTCTGGTGACCGATCAGTGAGATTGGCACAAACCCCTGTTGTGGATCGGTCTGGTGACCGATCCAGAGAGGGCTGATCGGTCTGGTGACCAATCAGGGAGAGAACGGAGAAACTCTTGATTGGCTTCTGTTTGGCTCCTGATCGGTCTGGTGACCGATCAGGGAGACCTCCTGATCGGTCTGGTGACCGATCAGGGAGACCTCCTGATCGTTCTGGTGAACGATCAACTATCACGGGTTCCTTACTATGACCGATCAGGATGGCTCCTGATCGGTCAGGAAGTGCCCTGATCGATCCCCAGACCGATCAGGCCACAACCTGATCGATCTGGTGACCGATTAGTGAGGTTAGCCTGCGAAGGCTGGGAATCCCAGCACTGCTATGGATCGGTCCGGTGACCGATCCACGATCTGTGATCGGTCAGGGTGATCGGTCACAAGAAGTCGCGATCTCAGATTTTTCACCGTGGACCGATCAGGATGGAGCCTGATTAGTCTGGTCTCACCCTGATCGGTCTAGTGACCGATCAGGGTCCTCTCTGATCGGTCTGGGGACCGATCAGAAGCTGAACTTTAATTCAAATACGATGTTAGAAGTTACTGATCGCGTCTGTTTTCTCATCTGATACACTGATATACTGCTAATTACGTTTGATATGATTTGCTAAGCTTCTGTTGAAGTGTGCAGGCTTTACAGGGATGGTTCAAACATTGGAGGAGAGTCAATGGGAGGCTTTCCTTTGAGCAAGTTTGGCTATTTCTTCTTCTCAGGTTACAATGGATGACTAGCATGGGCTGGCAACGACTGGAAGCTGACGAGCTGACCTGGGCTTGGCTGAAGAGAGTTCAGTGAGTCCAGAAGAGGTCAGGAGTAGCTGAGACTGTTGCAGACAAGCTGGTGAGCAGCTGGGAGCTGTAGAGACGCGTGAGCAGCTGGGAGCTGCAGAGGCGCACCTGTGACATGAGTTGTTGAGCAGAGGCTTAAGAGCTGGTGGCAACGAAGTCTCTGGGAGAAGGTGATCCATCTCTTTGAGCGATAACTCTGATCCTTGAAGCAACACTTGAGCATCATTCTTGAAGGCACTGCAAACTTGAGCGCTCGGAAGAGGAAGAGAGCTTGCCGAGTCCATCAGCAAGCAGACACGAAGAGCAGGGAGTTTTGCGTGAGAAGTGGTGATGGGTGGAGCTCGGTGAAGAGCTCGTGTGTTCCTTCTGTCTGAGTGCTCTGTAAGCCTTCTAGTGTTTCTTTGTGCTTAACTCATCACTCTGTTGAAACCTGTGGAGAGGTTTCTCCACCGAGAAGGAGGTTCTATTTGATATTCGGATTTTCCGGGGCTTGATCTGCCAACGATCATGGGATCGCCCACCTCACGGGCACACCAAGGAGTAGGGGTAAGTTATCCCCGAACCTTATAAATCCTCCTTGTTATCGATCTCGTTTGTTACTTCAGTTTATCTTTGTCTTTCTGCATTTCTCTGTTTTCAGTGTTTCCACTGCCGCTAACCCTAAGTGCAGAAGAACTTGAGAGAGTTTTCAAAGAGCAAAAAATTTGTGTCTGGCTACATTCACCCCCCCCCCCTCTCTAGCCATCCAAGCACCAACAAGTAGGACTACTAAAATGCATGGTCATGCTCAAATGAGTCAATATAAGATATTAAGGTTATTTGTTTGAGTGAGTCTACTTAGAGATCCAGAAACACAAAGATTGATTATAGGATGTCATGGTCTATACCTTATTGATCAATCTAGATATCGAGGATTGAAGGACAAAGTCATACATTATAATAAACACGGAAAGGTTATGTCAGATCTGGACATTCTTGTCAGTTGGTTAGCAATGATGTATTACTAAATGTCGCTCATTGTTTATATATCTAAAGTAGTTTAGATACATTGCCAATGTTATAAGAACCTATTAGGTCACACACAAAGGACATGATATCTCGGAGATAAGATAATTTTAGTTTGACTAAAATGTAATCCGAAATTAGATTAATTGAGTTAGACTCAAATGAATCCAATTAGATTATGAGTTTGAGTCTAATCTATGTTAGACTCATTTAGATTAGACTCAACTACTTAAAGGGATTAGTGTTCATTAATAGGGTTTAATGAACATTATTATAGAGTAAGACCAAGAGAACAAAACCCTTTGTATTTATTGGATGAATACAAAAGGTTAAAAGAATACCAAGAGACATTGGTATTCATTGAGATTAATGGACATTAATAGGTTGAGAAGACCAAAATCCAAATCTTTTGTATTCTAAAGCTTGACTATAAAAGGGTCATTTTGGAGGAATGAAAAGTGACTCTCTCTCCTTCTTCTTCCTCCTCTCCCACGTGCTTGGTCGAAACTTCCTTTGGTGGGTTTTTGGTTTTTGTGCTTTGTGAACCATCTCAAAGTTGCTAGCACAACTAAGGTGATTCTTCTCTGAGGCTTAGATCATGTTCGTGTGGATACTACTAGAGGCACAGACATTCTGAACCTGCAAAAGATCCGACGAACCAAGGACTAGCGGGATAAGCGAAGGGTACGCACTAAAGGTATTTCTATTAGATAGATCAAACTTCGTATGGATTTTTCGCATGGATCACTCAAGGAATTTTATTTTCCACTGTGTTTTTAAGTTGTTGTCCCATAGAGATCCCTATAGATGAGCATAAGGCAGAGGCCATTCCCCTAACGGTACTACATGGCCGAGTCCATGTCCTCCTACATCAGCTTGGCCACTTTCCTCTGTCGCCGTCAGCCATCGTCACTACTCTCTAGCCGCCGTCAAATTGATAATTCCTAGCCCACTCTGCCTGCAGCCACATACAAATAGAATTTGTTTTGGTGGTGTGAAGATATGTAAAGATTAGTAATAGGGGAAGAAAAGATAGAGATATATGTAAGTACTCCGGGATAGTTTTGATGTGGTCAACCGAATCAAGTTAGATCCTATGAGTTTGATGCCTTGTGTCTAAGTGTGTAGGAGTTTAAAAGTACAAGAAGTCTAGTGGATGACGCGATGATTCATAAGGATGACACGAGAAGGGAGTCGGCATGCTCGGTGCATCCAAGGGACGAGAAGACTGCAGAAGAGTACATCAATGGATGAGAAGGGTGTGTGCGATATCCGAGGGATGAGAAGCGAGAGAGGAAGATTGCTAGGAGAAGATTGGAAGTTGGGTTCGAGTGAGCTTAACTTCGGATGTTCAGAAATCACCCAGAAGCCCTAGAAGACTAGTCAACTAAAGGTTGACCAGAATCAAATGAACCAAGCGCCTAAGTCAACTTAGGCGCCTGATAATATAGGTGCCCGAGTGGACTCTGGCACCCCGCCATACAGGCGCCCAATTGTAACACGAGTGCCCGAGAACAATTTTATCAACTTTCCAACCATTGTACAATGGATCAACTCTGACCAAAACTCAAACACCCCCATTCAACACTAGCGCTCAGGATGTGCCACGTCAACAACGGATAAGTTTGTCTAGGGGCTATAAATAGACCCATTGAGTTCAGAAAGAAGAACAATAATTGTATTCGTCTTTCCTAGTCTTTCTATGCACTTTCAAGAGTCTGTAAGAAGTTTCTCCATCTACACCAATGGAGATCTTTTGTAGTGGAGCTTTTCAACCATCTTGGATTAGCAACCACCCTGGTTGCAATCATGTAAATTTGCTTGTCTAGTCTCTTACTTATTTTATATTGTTGATTACTATTATAATTGTCTAACTTGTCTATCTTTGCTAAGCTATTACAAAAGATCTACCTTTATTTTGCAGGGTTATTCAACCTCCTCTAGCCGGCCTACATGGGACCAAGAAGTGGTATGAGAGCCCAACCACATCAGGAGGACTAACCGCTACCTAAAGCAAGAAGACAATGGTCGGACTGATCATCTACCCGCCAAAGTTTGAGGGGAAGATTGCAATGTGAAAACGCCAAATGGAGGTATTTTTCAAAATAAATTTTGAATTATTACTAATTATGAAAAATAATTTTGTAACACACATTGGTAAGGAAGAGTATCTCTGGACGAAAAAAGGCAAGCCGACTTTATGGCTAACGGAAAAGCATAGCTCCACCTGATAACCGTATTACTGACTCAGGAAGTCAACCAAATCAGCAATTACACATCCGCCAAGGAACTTTGGGAAAAGTTACTAGAGCATCACCAAGGAACATCAAAAGTCAAGCTGGCCAAACGAGATCTGCTTCAGAATCAACTAACAAACCTCCAGATGGACACTGGAGAAACGATAGCATAGTTGCATGCACAAACCAAAGAGTTGATAACCAGATCACCATGGAGAATCAGTGTCAAATCACGACTTAGTCAGATACGCCTTGAATTCATTTCCAAGGACGCAAGAATGGTCCTTGATTGTAGATTCATACTACTATAAGTACCCCGAGACAATTTTGATGTGGTCAACTGAGTCAAGTTAGGTCTTGTTATTTTTGATCCCTGTGTCTAAGTGTAGAGGAGCTTAGAAGCATAGAAAGTCAAGCGGAAGACACAATAGATGAGAAGGGTGGCATGGAAAGAGAGTCGTCGAGCTTAGTGTATCCGAGGGATGCGAAATCTGCGGAAGAGTACACTGGTGGAGCGAGAAGGATGCGCAGGACATCCGAGGCACGAGAAGCCGACGAGGAAGACTACATTAGGAGAAGGCCAGAGACAAATTCAGGTGGGACCAACCCTGAATGGCAGGAGATCACCCAAGAGCACCAGAAGAAGACTAGTCAACCGAAGGTTGACTAAAATCAAGCAACTAAAGCTTGTGTTCTCGAGCGCCTAAATCCATTCGGGCGCTCGAGCTTAGTCGGGCGCTCATATATATCGGCACCCGAGTTGATACAGGCACCCGAGATTGGACGAACTTATCGGCAATGGGTCATTGTTCGACCGTTGTGACATGGATAAGCACTGACCAAGTATCAGGCGCCCGTGATGTGCCACACCAGCACGTCAATAAGATTTTCTAGATACTATAAATATCCCATTAACTCAGAGTATTCATCGATTCGAGTTGTAAATCTTTTCTGTAATTTTTTCTTAAGTCTTCTCTAAGTTTCCAATTCTGTAAGAGGCTTCTCCACTCGCAAGGAGTTGATCTGAAGTTTAAGCTATTTATTATCTTGGATTAGAAACCACCATGGTTGCAACCAAGTAAACCCTTTTATCCTCTTTCTTGTTTCAGTTATTGCCTATGATTATTTTAATTGCTTGCTAACTTACTATCTTTGCTAAAAGAAAATAAAAGATCTAGTTTACTATTATAGGGCTATTCACCTCCTCAGCTGGCCCAACCAATCCAGCAACTACATCTCCAAGGACCTTGACATAAGTACCATAGAAGAATTATGTTTTACCTTTGAGCTTCACGAATTTATATGTGCAGAATCGAGAAGGGAAAATGGTCAGAGCGTAACACTAAAAGTCAAAATCAATGAATCAGATTCAGACACTTCCATCGATGAGGATCAAGAATCATATATGGTAAGGAAATTTAAAAAATTCTTTAAATTTAATGAGATACTGGTCAAAAGAAATCCTTGAAATAAAAGGAAAATCAGATGTTACAACTGCAACGAAGAATGACACATAAAAGATAACTGCTTAAAGTTGAAGAATAAGAATAAAGGGGCAACAAAGTCAAAAACTCAACCTCAAAGCAACATGGACGAGTCATCATTAGATGAATCTGAAGTCAAAGAATACTGTGGACTAGCATTGATGGCTAATCACCAAGAACCATACAATGAAGCTATCTTGGAAGAAAGCATCGATGAAGGGAGAGCTACGTCAGAAGATGAAGATTCCAACTTCAAATCGGATATGGTAAGTGAGGTACGTCTCTTATCTCCAAATCAACTCTATAATGGTATCAAACTGATATCTAAATCATTATACAAATTGGGAACAAAAAATTTAGGCCTTAAAAGGAAATTAGCTAATGCATGTCTAGTAGATTTATATGATAATTTGAAAACAATCAATTAAAGGAACAAATATAGAAATTAAAAAACTCTGCATGTCCAAATAATATTCGATTGTCAAATTATAGAGATTTTCATAGATTAAATTGGTATATTAGAAATCATAGGGGTCAAATTGAAAAAGTGTCCAAAAATTACATTCCACCTAAATTTCTAATTAATCTAGTAGGTGAAATTTGTATTGGATTCCTAAATCTATGCTGAATTGTTAGTGTATTATCATTTTTAAGCATGTTATAAATTAATTTTCTTTGTTTCTCTTCCAAAATTTCATTTCCAAGTAAATTAAATTTTAAATTATTTTGTGACAGATATCATTCATATATATCAACAGAGAATTTTTGAGATTTGTTCGACTATTAAATGAATTTTTATAATTTTTTTTTTCAAAAGTTGAATCTTTAATTTTAAAAATACTTCAAAAATGATTTTTGAAAAATTAATTTTTTTTGAGATTAAACGTTTGATTTTGACTTTCCTAAAAAAATTATCAAATTTTTTTCATTTTTAACCATTTATTTTTCAAATTTATACATCTGTTAAGAGATTATTTTTAAACACTCAACGAAAAAAATTTATCATAAAAATTTTTACATAAACAATTTTGATATTTTCACACATTCTCAAAAATTTTCGTTAAATTCAGATAAAAAGATAATTTTTCATGAATTTTCTTTAGAAATAAATTTTTGGTGAAACAAATTTTTTTTTACTCTTTACAAACTCGGAAACATACCAACTTTGAAGGAAATTTTTTTTTCTCAAAGTTTTTTTACCCTTAAATCATTTTTTTATGTGATCAAAAGGGGGAAAATAAGAATTAAGTTAAGGGAGAAGTTTTAATTGCTTTAATTTGTGTATTTAAATTACAAAAAGTTATTACTTGTTTTATTTATGTATTGTTTGTTTTTCCTAACTTAACTTGGGTTGATATACGTCAAAAAGGGGAGATTATAAGTACCTCAGGATAGTTTTGATATGGTCAACCGAGTCAAGTTAGGTCCTATGAGTTTGATGCTTTGTGTATAAGTGTGTAGGAGCTTAGGAGCATAAGAAGTCGACCGAAAGATGCGACGATCCAGAAGGATGGCACGGGAAAGGAGGCGACGGGCTCGGTGCATCCAAGCAATAAAAAGACTGTAAAAGTGTATACCGGTGGACGAGAAGGGCATGCGCAATGTCCAAGGGATGAGAAGCCAAGGAGGAAGACTGCTCAAGGAGAAGATCGGAAGTTAAGTTCAGGTGAGCTCAACTTTGGATGATAAAAAATCACCCAGCAGTGCTAGAAGACTGGTCAACCAAAGGTTGACCAAAATTAAGTGATCCAAGTGAACCAAAAGCTCGGTAATACAGACGCACAAGTCGACTCGGGCGCTTGGCCATACAGGCACCTTGGGCACCCAAGAACAATTTTATCAGCTTTCCAACCATTGAGCAGTGGATCAGCTTGACTGGAACTCAGGCTCCCCCATTCAACATAGGCGCTCGGGATATACCACGTAAGCAATTGATAAGTTTATCCATGGGCTATTAAATAAACCCCTTGAGTTTTGAAAGTAGAACAACAATTGTATTCATCATTCCTAGTCTTTCTACAAGCTTTCAAGAGTTTGTAAGATGCTTCTCCGCCTACGCCAATGGAGATATTTTGTAGTGGAGCTTTTCAATTGTCTTAGACTAGCAACCATCTTGGTTGCAATCAAGTAAATTTATTTATCTAGTCTCTTACTTATTTTATGTTGTTATTACTATTATAACTGCCTAACCTATCTATCTTTGCTAAGCTATTGCAAAAGATCTAGCTTTATTTTGCAGGGCTATTTACCCTCTCAAGCTGACCTGCATAGGACCAATAATGTAAGCTATTAGCTTGTTTATTAATATTTGTCCATAGAATAGTACCTATTATAATGGACATGCAATACTCGGTCAATTCACCGATTAAAAAGGGAAAAATTTATTCTAATACTTATTACATTTTAATACTGATTTGATTTGATCTAATCTGATCATTTTCAATGATTTTTTTATCCTGATAAATTTAATGGAAGATTTTTTATATTAAATTTGTTTTCTAGCCTATTGAAATATTATTGGGATAATAACTCGGTAAAGATATCAGTGATTTGATCTTCTGTAAAAATATAAATTATCACATATTCTCAAATAAAATAAAAATCAATTTTCATATATTTTGTATAAATATGAAAGATTGAATTTGCTATAAGATATCCTACTCCAATATTGTCGCACCAAAATTTTGGTGTAATATTTAACTCAAGTTGAAGTTTAAAAGGAAGCGATGGAAGCCAAATAATTTCAAATGTTGTATGGGCTATAACTTGATATTCAATCTTAGTATTTGAATGAAATACCATAGGTTCTTTTTTGAATTTCATGAGATAAGATTTTGTCCAAGAAATATTACATATATACTTGTAGAGCATCTGCCTTCAAGAGAGTTTGCTCAATCCACATCACTATAGACATGTAAATCTTGAGATGATTGACGATATAAAAGAAAACTATATAGAATAGTACCTTTGTGATGACAAAATATTATTTTCACACATTCTCAATTTTGCATAGTGGGAGTATGCATGAACTAACAAGCATGGTTTAGTCAAAGGTAATATCAGGTCATGTGATAGTGATATATTATAAGACTTCAACAATGTTTCGATAAATCTACGAATTAGACATAGTAGGAGAAGGTGTAGAGAAGTTAGAAATAGCAATTGGTGTGGAGACCGGATATGCTTCATCCATTTTAGCTTTTTAAAGAACCCCAATAATGTATTTATTCTGAGAGAGAAGTGATAACTTTCATTTTGTTGATTAAACTAGACCCTCAAATCCATATTTTGATCCAATTTTGTGTTGCTTAAGTTTGCATTCATATAAGGTTTCATGAATTACCTCAATTTTGCTTAAGATTCAATTCTTTCTATATTTAATATGTTTTGGCACTTAAATTTGATATCATTTTGTAGGTTTCAAATGATCATGGATCTGGATCATATTGGGTCAAAATTGGGTCAGAATTGGATCTGGATCAAATGGATCAAGCATCGGGTTAATATGGGTCGTCCATTCAAGAGAACGGTTAGATCCAAGCTACCCTCCAACTTCTGGTCAATCCGAGCTCAAGCTAGACTTAATCAAGTTCATAGATCAAGATCTGAAAGTTTGGGTCAGATCAGAGTTAATTCAGCCGTTGGATTGGCAATGGAGGATCTATACCGTCCAAGCTAAAGAAGAGAAGATCTGAGCCATCCGCTTCAGATCTGAGTGATCCGAGCTAAGGAGCAGTAGATCAGAGCCCTTGATCAAGATCTGGGAAGTTTGGGTTTGATCTGACTTGATCCGATCGTTGGATGGGATCGGAGCAATCACAGCCGTCCAAATTCAAAGGAAATTGGTTAAAACAGAAATTCCCTCTGCTTCGTCGTTGTCGCGTCTTCGCCACTTCCTTACTGTTCTTGCGATTTTTCTTCTCCGATTCTTCTTCCGATCGCGCGGCCACAGCAGTTGGAGCTTCAATTCAAGTTCCCAAGTCATTGAGATCAACTCCCCGTGAGGTTTCTGATGGATTCTCGTCGTTGAAAAGCTCTGCGGAGAGGGTTTCGCCAAAGGGTTTGTCTTCCATTCGATCGCCTCTTAGATGCTCGACTTCACCGATCGGAGCTGCCAACGAATTCAGAAGGGTTTTCTGAAGTCCATTGGAAGGTTCCGACCATCAAGCTTTAATCGATTCGTAGATCAGGAGGATGCTTGGATGAAAAGACAGTTTCGACTTGATTCAGCGCAATCGCACAAGGAGAGCTCAGATCTGGGTGATTTGGCAAGCTAGAGGGTTTCTAGCTAGATCTTGGGTGACAACAAGATAGTTTTTGTATTGAAATTTCATTCTTCTGTTTAGTTTTCGATTCAAATTCGTTTTCTACATTAACTCAGTTCTGTATCAACTTGTTATCAGAATTTGAACGGACTGTAGTCCGATCCAGGCAGCACTTGATTGGACACCAGACCGATTAGGCTTGTATCTGATCGGTCTGCCGACCGGTCAGGGAATTTCCTGCACAAAATGTACCCTGTTCAGTATTTAGCATTGGTTCAATCTTTCATTTCCGAACATAGACATAGCTCTAGTGTAATTCATCACTTGTTATCAGAATTATATTTCAATCTTTCAATTTCAAATTGTTTTGTTCAACTTTCTTAGTGGTTGAGTTCATTCTTGTAAAACCTAGTTAACTCTACTTAGTTACATCAATTCCATTTCAATTGTTGATTTCATTCTTATTTGCAAAACAAAACCCTCATTTTATCTAGAAAACTCAAAACATTTAACGACAAATAACTTTCAAGCTCAATTGAACACTCGCAACTAGTCCTAGAAAAATATGACCTGAGACCCTTATTCTACATTTCTACTTTGCTAGCAAGGGTTTTCAGCTTTATAAATTTCTAAATTTGAGTGCTCATCGTGACATCAGTATTGGGCACCATCAAATTTTTGGCGCCGTTGCCGGTGAAAACTAGTTGAGTTTGTTTGATTTAGCTTGTGTGCTTACTTTCATATCTTGTGATCTAGTTTCTTATGCTTATTTCTATATCTTGTGATTCATATTACTTGCGTTATTCTTTTGCATACATTTGCTGCGATTTTTGTATTTGTGTATGACCAGATCTATAGGTGGTATTCTTGAAAACTTTGATCCTAAAATTGAAAGAACTTTCAGAGCCAGGAGAAATCAACTCAGTGTTTCAGAGGCTTTTGACATTCTAGCTACTCAGTCTATCTCAGCTTATTCAGTTGATCAGATGGCAGACTACCAAAAAACTATGAAGGAATTAGCAGCACCAGATGATGTCTTTCAGTACTCCTGCATTGCATATCCAGAGCTCACTGGAGATTTTGAATTAAGATTAGGACTTATTCATCTTTTGGCCAAATTTCAAGGTCAGTCTGGGGAGGATCCCAACAAGCATTTACATGAGTTTCACGTTGTCTGCTCCACCATGAAGCCTCAGGGTATTTCAGAGGAAGATATCAAGCTGAGGGCATTCCCATTTTCCCTGACTGGAGCAGCGAAGGATTGGTTTTACTACTTACCTACTGGGCATGTATCTAGCTGGATTTTTATGAAAAAAACATTCTTGGAGAAGTCCTTTCCAGCATCTAGGACTGCAATCATCAGGAAGAGCATATGTGGCATACAGCAAGTAGTAGGAGAAACTTTGTATGACTACTGGGAAAGGTTCAACAAATTATGTTCTAGCTGCCCACAGCACCATATTAGTGAGCAGTTACTCATTCAGTATTTTTATGAGGGACTTCTTCAGATGGACCGGATCATGATAGATGCTACAGCAGGAGATGCCCTAGTTAACAAAACACCAGATCAAGCTAGGGAGCTAATTTCAAATATGGCAGAGAACTCACAGCAATTTGGGAGTAGAGCTTTGTCTACCAGAGGAGTTAATGAAGTTCAGATGGTATCAAATGAGCAGAAGAAAATCAAGAATTCATTGATGGAGCTCACATCCCTGGTGAAGCAAATGACTCTAAATAATGTGAGTCAAAATCAGAGTTTCTCAGTACCACAACCTTTAAGCCAAGTGATGAGGTTATGCAGTATTTGTTCAAGTCAAGACCACAACTTGGATCTATGTCCTAACCTCCAACAAGATGAGACATTAGCTGCGTTGACTAGGGGCAATTCCAAGCCAAAAACAACCCCTACTCGTCTACCTACAATCCAGGTTGGAGAGATCATCCAAACATGAAGTATGGTAATTCTTTTTATCAGCAAAACCCATCACAACAATAATATCAACAGCCCCAACAGAATTTCCAGCAAGTTCAACAAGGACAACAACAATTTCAGTCATTTCAACAACCAAATCAACAATTTCAGCAACCCTACCAACAAAATCAGCCACCTTTCCAAGGAAATTCGAATTTTCAGCAAGGGTTTCAAGGAAATCTGAGTTTTCAGCAGCAATATCAATCATCTCAGCCACAAAATCAATTTTGATAGCAAGGTTATTAGACATTCAACCCAAGTTTTCAGCCCTCTAATCAGAATTTCCAGCCCACACAATTTCAGCCCTTACAACCACAATTGCAACCTCAACCTCAGAATTTTCAGAGTTATAATTCTCAACCATTTCAACCAAGTTCTCAGCAAAATTTTCAGCAATTTCCTCAACCATTTCAACCCTACAATCAGCCCCAACATCCCTACTTTCAAGGTTCACAGCAAGTTCAACAATTTCAATCACCTCAATCATCATTTCAAAGCCAATCAAAGCCTCATGCAAACTAAGGGGGCTATGGAGGCTCTAGTGGAGAAAATGCGCAACAACAAAGGATAGAGGAGATGCTTCAACAGCTTTTGCAACAACAAAGAAATGATCCCACTATTCAAAACCTTGAGAGGCAAATTGGACAATTGGCTAGTGGGATGAATCAAATTCAAGCTCAAGGATCAAGCCAACTACCCTCTCAAGCTACTCCAAACCCAAAGGGAAACGTTAGTGCTATTACTTTGAGGAGTGGGAAGGTTGCTTCAACTCAAAATGGTCCAAGAGCTTATTTTTTCGAAAACAGGACAGCAACTTCATTTCCAGCCCCAAACAGCCCTGAAAACACTTCAAATTCAGTTGGTTCCACCCCTAGTCCGAGCCTAACTCCTTCATCAAGTAATCCTGTAATTTTGGTGGAAAATGGGGGAGAAAACAGTAGCAAAGATGGGCTTACAGCAGCTACCTCAGTGGAGAAGTCAGTCCCAATTTCACCCCCTCAACTTTCAGCTCAACAGGAGGATTTGAGAGTTCCATTGCCCTTCCCTCAGCGCAAAACCCAAGCTAAGAAGCAAGTGGAAGAGGAGAAAGCTAAGGAACTCAATGAGCTAGTGAAATTGTCTAGTAAAGTGGAGATCAATGTACCCTTGTTGACCATGATAAAACAGATTCCTAAGTATGCCAAGTTCCTGAAAGATTTATGTGTTCATAAGAAAAAGCTTAAGGAGAATGAGTTTGTCAGCTTGGGGAAAAATGTTTCAGCACTTATTCATGTCATTCCTCAGAAGTGTGAAGACCCTGGAGTTTTTACTGTATCTTGTGAGATAGGGAGGACCATGTTCCATGATGCTATGCTGGATTTAGGGGCCTCCATTAATGTAATACCCAGGTCAGTCTTCTAGATGCTTGGTATAGGCCCTCTACAGCCTACTGGTGTGGTGATTCAGTTAGCAGACCGGAGCCAGACCCACCCAGCTGGTATAATTGAAGATGTGTTGGTAAAGGTAAAGGAGCTGATATTTCCTGCGGATTTTTACATTTTGGATATAGAGAGAGATTATCTTACACACAGATCTCCACTCATTTTAGGAAGGTCATTTCTGAAGACTGCGAGAACAAAGATAGATGTTTATGCTGGCACACTTTCGATGGAAATTGGGGACACAGTAGTCCAATTCAGCATTTTTGATGCCATGAAGCACCCTAGAGAGGACCACTCCATTATGAGCATTGATATTCTAGAGGAGTTGGATGATGCAGATATACTTGCTGAGTGAATTTCATTTGATGTTTTCAGAGGAGTTGGTAGTTCATGGGAGGCTGAGGATATATTTGCTATTGAGGCTGAGGACATGTCAGAGGGTATTTCAAATCTACTTCCAGCTGGAGAGGATTTTCTAGGTGTAGGGGATTGCACAGAGCCCCAAGGATCACCTATTTCTATTGATGTTTCAGAGGATTCAGAGTTTAGGTGTGATAGTGTAGGGGATTGCATTGAGCCCCAAGGATCACTCATACCTTCTGAGGAGGCCCAGATTGAACTTAAGCCACTACCAGATCATCTGAAGTATGTTTTTCTAGGAGAGGAGCAGACTTTCTAGTTATCATTGCTCAACACTTGGAATCAGAGCAGGAAGAAAAATTATTGTAAGTCCTGAGGCAGTACAAGAAAGATATTCGGTGGACTTTATCAGACATACCAGGTATTAGCCCAGCTATCTGCATGCACAGGATATTCTTGGAAGAAAATGTTAAACCAGTGAGGCAACCACAAAGGAGACTTAATCCACTCATTTTGGATGTTGTTAAGAAAGAGGTGACTCGACTTCTATAGGCAGGTATCATTTACCCTATTTCAGATAGTCAGTGGGTTAGTCCCATAGATATGGTACCCAAGAAATCTGGAGTTACAGTGGTGGAAAATGCAAGTAATGAACTAGTACCCAGTAGAGTCAAAAATTCATGGAGAGTATGCATTGACTACAGGAAGCTCAACACAGTCACGAGGAAAGACCACTTCCCTTTACCCTTTATTGATCATATGCTTGAGAGATTGGCAGGGAAGTCCCATTACTACTTTTTGGATGGGTATTCAGGCTACTTCCATATTTGTATCGATCCGGAGGACCAGGAGAAGACTACCTTCACTTATCCCTTCGGTACTTTTGCCTACAAATGGATGCCATTTGGACTCTGCAACGCGCCAGGAACATTTCAGCGATGCATGGTAAGTATATATGGTGAGTTGTTAGAGCATTGTATGGAGATCTTTATGGATGACTTTTCAATTTTTGGCACTTCATTTGATTCATATTTAGATAACTTATCTAAGGTTTTACACCGTTTCATTGAGACTAACCTTGTGCTTAATTTTGAAAAATGTCACTTCATGGTAGAGCATGGTATTGTACTAGGACACATAGTCTCTAGGAGAGGTATAGAGGTATATCCTGCTAAAATCAGTGTTATTTCTTCTTTATCTTACCCCGTATGCGTACGGGATGTTCGTGCTTTCCATGGACATGCAGGTTTCTACCGCAGGTTTATTAGAGACTTTAGCGATATTGCTCGGCTCTTGACAAAACTTTTGTAAAAAGATGTTGATTTTTGTTTTGATGATAAGTGTAAAGAAGCTTTTCATAGACTCAGGGAGGCTCTTACCTCTGCTCATATTATTAAATCACCTGATTGGAATTTGCCATTTGAATTAATGTGTGATGCATCTAATTTTGCAGTGGGAGCTGTTCTAACAAAGAGGGTAGAGGAAGCACCTCATGTCATATGCTATGCCTCCAAGACCTTAGATGTCGCCCAAGCAAATTACACCACCACTGAGAAGGAGCTTCTTGCCATAGTTTTTGCTTTGGACCGTTTTAGATCTTATTTATTGTGCTCACATGTCATTGTTTTTTCTGATCATGCAGCTTTAAAGTACTTATTGAAGAAGCCAGATGCTAAGCCTAGGCTAATCAGATGGATGTTTCTACTCCAGGAGTTTGACTTGGAAATCAGAGATAGAAGTGGCAAAGAAAACAAGGTTGCAGATCACCTGAGCAGAATTGAAGGAGATGGATCCACTTCCACCATTGATGATGATTTCAGAGATGAGCACCTTCTTGCAGTACATGGTGAGTCACCTTGGTATGCAGATCTTGTTAATTTCTTAGCTGCACATGTTTTTCCTACACACTTTTCTAAAGCTCAAAAAGATAAACTTAAAAGTGATGCTAAATTTTATGTGTGGGATGACCCATATTTATGGAAATTTTGTAATGACCAAATAATTAGGAGATGCATACCTGACCATGAGATTTGTTCAGTTCTTACTTTTTGCCATTCATCAGCTTATGGGGGACACTTTGGACCACAAAGAACAGCTAGAAATGTTTTAGAGTGTGGATTGTATTGGCCCACCCTATTTCATGATGCATATGTATTTTATAAAAATTATGATAGATGTCAGCGAACTGGAATCATAGGAGCTAGAAATGAGATGCCCCAACAAACTATGCTATATTGTGAGATTTTTGATGTTTGGGGATTTGATAATATGGGACCTTTTCCTGCATCCTGTGGTTATTTGTACATTTTACTTCCTGTAGATTATGTTTCTAAATGGGTGGAGGTCATTCCCTCCAGGACTGATGACTCTAGTATTGTTGTTAGTTTTGTCAGGTCACATATATTTTGCAAGTTTGAAATTCCCAGGGCTATAATAAGTGACCAAGGATCTCACTTTTGCAACAAACACATGAAGGCCTTGCTTAGTAAATATGGGGTTTTACACAAGGTGTCTACTTCCTATCATCCCCAAACAAATGGCCAAGCCGAAATCTCAAATATAAAAATCAAAGCAATTTTGGAAAAGACCGTTAGGCCCAATAGAAAAGATTGGAGCAAGAGGATAGATGATGCACTTTGGGCCTATAGAACGATATTTAAGACACCAATTGGCATGTCTCCCTACTAGTTAGTCTATGGTAAGGCTTGTCATCTTCCCTTGGAGATAGAACACAAGGCATATTGGGCGGTGAAGGCTTGTAACTACGATGCTACCAAGGTGGGAGAAGAGAGAAAACTTCAACTTCAAGAACTTGAGGAGATTAGACTTGAAGCATTTGAGAACTCAAGGATCTACAAGGAAAAGACCAAGAATTTTCATGACAAACATATAGTGAGAAAAGAATTTCAAATTGGTGATAAGGTATTATTGTACAAATCAAGGCTCAAGTTGATTAAGGGTAAGTTGAGGTCAAGGTGGGAAGGTCCATTTATTGTAACTAATATTTTTCCCTATGGTGTTGTTGAAATTAAAGATGAGACTAATGATTTTGTGTGGAAAGCAAATGGCCACCGGCTCAAGAAGTACTTTGAAGAATTAAAGGAGCTAGAGGTGGATGAAGTGGACATCAAAGATGCTATCTACCCAACCTAAAGGGGAGTTTCCTTTTCCTTGCGTTTTCCTTTATTGTAAATACCATTTGATTGTTTTTAAGTAGTTAAATTTTCTTTTCCAATGAGTTTTAAGAAGAAATGTTTAGGAAATGTAGGATGAATAAATAATGATTGTAGACACCATTTTACCATTTTTGCACCTTATTTTTGAATGATTAGGAATAAATGTATCCCTCTAGGTTTTCTCTATATCATTTTAGAGTCTTTTGAAAACAAATTAAATTTGGTTGTCAAAACGTAGGATTTGAGTCAATGGATGAAAATTCTTGGTTGCTTGAATACTACTTGGTTATGGACTCTAGAGTGATGACTTGAGATGAATTCTTTTTACCTAGTGAGGACTTAACATTATTGTTGAAATACACACATGTGATTGTACTCTAGAACTTTCTTAGGTTCTTTCAAAACCATATTTCTATGATTGGACCACATTCATAATGGTTATTCACTTTGTTTTCCCTTTTCCATATAAGTGTTGCAATTTATCTTGTTGATTCATGCCTTATTCTTTTTCCTTCCCTATTTTTCTGCTCATATCCATATTTTTCTATAGACTTGATTACTTGGGTTTTTCTTAATGTTATTTTGCCCGAGACGGACAAGGGTTTAAGTGTGGGAGAGGTAGCTAATGTTTTTAAATGGTATTGGTGAAAAGTAATGTATTTTGAAGCTTATGTTGTGATAGCAATTTATTTTTATGGATTTTAAAATGAATTGTTGTGGATCCCGAGTGTTTGAAGGAACTCAAGGAATAGAAGAATATGAGGAATGCAATGCAAAAATAGAAAAAAAATGGAGAATTGTGCCAATTTGATGGGTGATGTATCAAAGATGAGTTGTGAGTATTGAAAAGTTAAATTCATTTTTGGAGTAATCTGATTTATGGATGTTGTTTGAGTTTTCAACTCTATGAAGCTAATTTTGGAAGGAATGGGAGCTCATAAAGGTTGGTTTTTAGTGATACTTTTCAAGCCTACCAAAAGTTTCCATTTAGACATGGAATTGGCAAGTGGAATTGTTTCCAAAAGTTCAAATGGATACCATGACTAAAGTGGGAAATTGGAAGTTAAATTTGGTTGTTGGACCTGTAGTGAAGCTGCAAGAAAAGAAAAAAAAAAGAACAAAACAAGAAGCAGCTGAAAAAAATAGAAAACAGAAAGAAAAGAAGAAGAAAAAAAAAGAAAAGAAAGAAAAGTCAAAGAAGATCATAAAGGTTCAAAAGATGGATGGATTTCTGAGTTTGAAGTCAAGAATAAGAAGCTAAATGGGTTGAGAATTGGTGATGAGTGGAAGAAAGGAAAAATTCAGGCAAAGTCAGTTTCAAAATTCTAGAATTTGGCTACTGATCAGTCCCTGATCGGTCTCCAGTCCGATCAGGGAGCACCAGTCCGGTTAGTGGAACAATCAGAGCATGTCTGATCAGTCTCTGGATCGATCAATGAAGCTGGCACGACACAAAATACTATTTTCAGTATTGAACCTCCTCCAATTCAGCTTATAATCACTTCCCTTGGCTCAGGATTCATAAGAAGCTATAGCAAAAGGGCAAAGAGCATCTAGAAATAATTTTGAGTATCCAAGTTTCTATTTTTCCTTACTTATCTATATTTCTTTTTCAGGCTATATCTCTTTATCATATTCCTTTTCTTATCATTACCATTAGCCTTTGGTATCAGAATTCATGGAAAATTCTTTTTCATTCTATCCATTTCATACTTCTTTAATGTTTCTAATAAACCTTTGTAGATTCGGATCCAAGGCAAGAATGATGGTGGAGAGTAGATAATAAGCAAGATTATGGTAGTTCGAGAAACATTTTGTGTTTGAGTGAGCTCCACTTTCATTGGAATGTAGAACATAGGAAGAGAGCCACTAAAAATTCCTTTGGGAGGTTTTGTGTGTTGAGTTCATCTCTATGAATCATAAAGGAGAAAGTATGCTAAGTTGTTGATTTAAGGACAAGTTTCTAGTTCATTGAGCTCAGATTTTTGAGAATTGACAACCGTAGGTAATTTCTTTTCAATTGCTTCTTACAATGATTGAGAATAATCTAGGGGGGATACATCTTAGTTTCCTATTAGCTTGTGCGAGACGCCCAAGGATAAGTGTGGGGGAGTTGATAACTTTTATTTTGTTGATTAAACTACGCCCTCAAATCCATGTTTTAATCTAATATTATATGCTTAAGTTTGCATTCATATAAGGTTTCATGAATTACCTCAATTTTGCTTAAGATTCAATTTTTTCTATATTTAATATGTTTTGGCACTTAAATTTGATATCATTTTGTAGGTTTCAAATGATCATGGACCTGGATCATATTGGGTCAAACTTGGGCCAGAATTGGATCCGGATCAAATGGATCAAGCATCGGGTTAATATGGGTCGTCCATTCAAGAGAACGGTTAGATCAAGCCACCCTCCAACATCGGGTCAATCTGAGCTCATGCTAGACTTAATCAAGTTCATAAATCAAGATCTGAAAGTTTGGGCCAGATCAGAGTTAATTCAGCCGTTGGATTAAGCAATGGAGGATCTAGACCGTCCAAGCTAAAGAAGAGAAGATCTGAGCCATCCGCTTCAGATCTGAGTGATCCGAGCTAAGGAGCAGTAGATCAGATCCCTTGATCAAGATCTGGGAAGTTTGGGTTTGATCTGACTTGATCCGACCGTTGGATAGGATCGGAGCAATCACAGCCGTCCAAATTCAAAGTAAATTGGTTAAAACAGAAATTCCCTCCACTTCGTCGTTGTCGCATCTTCGCCACTTCCTTACTGTTCTTGCGATTTTTCTTCTCCGATTCTTCTTCTGATCGCGCGGCCACAGCAGTTGGAGCTTCAATTCAAGTTCCCAAGTCATTGAGATCAACTCCCCGTGAGGTTTCTGATGGATTCTCGTCGTTGAAAAGCTCTGCGGAGAGGGTTTCGCCAAAGGGTCTATCTTCTGTTCGATCGCCTCTTAGATGCTCGACTTCACCGATCAGAGCTGCCAACGAATTCAGAAGGGTTTTCTGAAGTCCATTGGAAGGTTTCGACCATCAAGCTTTAATCGATTCGTAGATCAGGAGGATGCTTGGATGAAAAGACAGTTTCGACTTGATTCAGCGCAATCGCACTAGGAGAGCTCAGATCTGGGTGATTTGGCAAGCTAGAGGGTTTCTAGCTACATCTTGGGTGACAACAAGATAGTTTTTGTATTGAAATTTCATTCTGCTGTTTAGTTTTCGATTCGAATTCATTTTCTGCATTAACTCAGTTCTGTATCAGCTCGTTATCAGAATTTGAACGGACTGTAGTCCGATCCAGGCAGCACCTGTTCGGACACCAGACCAATCAGGCTTGTATCTGATCGGTCTGTCGACCGGTCAGGGAATTTCCTGCACAAAACATACTCTATTCAGTATTTAGCATTGGTTCAATCTTTCATTTCCGAACTTGACATAGCTCTAGTGTAATTCATCACTTGTTATCAGAATTATATTTCAATCTTTCAATTTCAAATTGTTTTGTTCAACTTTCTTAGTGGTTGTGTTCATTCTTGTAAAACCTAGTTAACTCTACTTAGTTACATCAATTCCATTTCAATTGTTGATTTCATTCTTACTTGCAAAACAAAACCCCTATTTTATCTAGAAAACCCAAAACATTTAACGACAAATAACTTTCAAGCTCAATTGAACACTCGCAACTAGTCCTGGAAAAATATGACCTGAGGCCCCTATTTTACATTTCTACTTTGCTAGCAAGGGTTTTCATCTTTATAAATTTCTAAATTTGAGTGCTCATCGTGACACCAGTATTGGGCACCATCAAGAAGACAACCTTCATTATGTGGGATAAGATCAATACCAAAAAAAATAAGCATCATTGTTAGTTATTAAAATGTAATCCATATAAATAAGAAAAAATATCATATATTCATCGTTATGTTTGTATAATAGAGAAGAGTCAGTGTTTGATTCAGAAAATCCTATTAAGTATTTAGATAATTGATTAAATCATGCACGAAAAGTTTCTTGAAGACCATATATTGATTTCTTGAGTTGCCAAATATGAGTTGGAAATTTTGGATGAATACATCAAGTGGTTGCTCAATAAATATAGTTTCCTCAAGATCACCATGAAAGAGTGTATTAGAAACATCTAGTTGTCTTGCAAGCTAATTAGAACTAACAACTACTAATAATAATAATCTGACAGATGTAATTTTGATGACTAAATTAAAAGTATTATCAAAGTCAATACCTGGTTGTTGACTAAATCTTTTGGCTATAAGTCGAATTTTGTACTATTCAAGAGAACCATTATCTTGATGCTTAAAAGTGAATACCTATTTAGAGCCCATAACATTCATAGAGGAAGTGGGTGAAACTATGCTCCATGTTCCATTGCGAAAAAGTGCATCAAATTTTATAGTCATTACACTAAATCAATTCGGATCCTTGTTTGCTTGTGAAAAACAAGGTTCAACAAATTTTAAAGAGACCACTAGAGCATGTGGAAAAGGATATTGAGTTGTAATTGGTAGACAACGTGCATAGATGTCACTTAAGGGAAGCATGCGACGAGGAGCATTATCATCTGAATCACTTGTTGATGATAATGAAGATGTAAGTTGACATGGTGATTTTGATGACAAACTTAAATTATCTAAGGATCCAGAGCTAAAAAGCATATTATCTTCGTTTGGTTAGGTTTTTGAGATTGTTCACGAAATGAGTTCTAAAACATTGTCTCATCTTGCTCTTATTTGAGCAATAACTTGAGGTGAATCCGATGGTATAAAATAGTTATCATAGAGCTCCAGAGCAAGACCTAGAATATCATCACTTCCGACAATGTTAGGTGACATCAAGAAAGTGTCACATGTATCTAGAGGAGAGATTAAAAAACCTATTGCAAAAAGATATAAAGACTCATCAAAAGTATATGTCGTGAAATATATATATATATATATATATCTGGTTGGTATATACAAATATGATACCCATGGTGTAAATTACTATAACTAAAGAAAATACATTGTAGTGGACGAGAGTCAAGTTTGTGTTTAAAGTATGAAATGTAACCATGGATAACATGCATAACCAAAAATTCAAAGAAAAGTGTAGTCAGGAGTTTGATTATAAATGACACTTATGATTTAGCAATGTGGTAGGAAGTCAATTTATGAGATATACTGCAATACAAGCAACTTCATCCCCAAATTTACATGAAATTGATGTTGTATGTTCCGTGCAAGCCGGCTAGGGGTGGGGTGAATAGCCCTGCAATAAAAAAACTAATCTTTTATTGTTCTTAACAAAGATAGAGATTAGTTAGGCACAGAACTAAACAAACATAACATAAATAATTAACTAAAGAAAGCGGCACCAGAATATACTTGGTTTCAACTTGGGTGGTTGTTAATCCAAGGCAAATGAAAAGCTCAACTCCAAAATATCTCCTTATGGGCAGAAAATCATCTTACAAACTCTAAACTCAGAGAAGACTAGAGAAATGAATGTAGAAGCTGTTTACAACTTGATTGATGATTTTATCTGAGTTAAGGGGCATATTTATAGCCCCTGAAAAATCATATCAATGTGCTAACATAGCACATCACGAGCACCCGAGTGCAACACGGTCAAAAAAAAAAGGCTTGTTAGCGATAGACTCAGGTCAGGCGCCCGAGTCAAAATGGGCGCCCGTATACATGGGGCGCATAAGTTGACTTAGGCGCCTGAGTTGGGCTGATTCTGGTCACCCTTTGGCTGACCGTCTTCTGGCACTTCTAAGTGATTTCTGGCTATTCAGAGTTGGGCTCACCCGATCCCGTGTCCGACCATCTCCTCGAACGGACTTCCCCTCCGGCATCTCATCCCCTGGACGTCGCGTACGCCCTTCTTGTCCACCGATGTACACTTTCGCAGATCTTGCTTCCCTCGAATGCACCGAGTCTGTCGGCTCCCTTCCCGTGTCATCATTCTCGCCAGCTGCATCTTCTGCTCTGCTCCTAAGTTCTTGTAAACATAAACATAGGGATCAAAATAAACAGAAGCTAACTTGACTCGGTTAACCATATCAAAACTATCCTGAGGTACTTACAATCTCTCCTTTTTTATATGCATCAACCATCAATCAGTGTTAAGTTAGGAAAAAAATATAAATAATAAAAAAACAAGTAATAATATTTTTGTAATAATGTATAAAATATTTTGCAATTTGCAATTAAAATCTCCTCTTTAACTTAATTCCCTTTTCTCTCCTTTTGATCATATTAAAAAAAATTGTTAAGGGTAAAAAGAACTTTTAACTGAAAGATAGGTTGTGTTTGAAAATTAAGAAAAAAATTTCTTTTATCCAAAATCTTTTAAAAGTTTTCAAAAAAAAAACACCATCAAGAGTCATCAAAAAGATTCATTTTGACAAAAAAAAACAACTTTTAAGGTTTCAAGGTTTAAAACTCAATTTTTTTAAAACAAATAACCTATTTATCTAAAATTTCTCAAAAATTTTGAGGATATGTCAAAATACTAGATCTAGTTGTATAAAAATTTTCAAGTTAAAATACATTTTCGTTGAGTTTTAAAAATAATTTTTTAATAGCGAATAAATTTTGGAAATAAATAATTAAAATTTTATTTCACTTTGAAAAATCTTGATAATTTTTTTAATAGTCAAAATCCAATGGTTAGTCTCCAAAATATTCAAATTTTAGATTTCAAAGTATTTTTAAAATTAAATCTTCAACTTTTCTTTTAAAAATCATAAAAATTCATTTAATAATAAAAAAATCCAAAAAAAATTCTATGGGTAGATATGAATGACCTCTATCACAAAAAAATTTAAAAACAAAATTTTCTATAAAAACAAAATTTCAAGAATGAAAATTACAAAATCATACACAATAAACATAATAATTTCTAGGAAAATACTTCACTCAAAAAAAAATTACTATCATGCTTAGAAATAATTTCTAACAACTCAATACAAATTTAGGGATCCAAAATAAATTTCTACCAATATGATTTATCAAATATTTAGGTTGAATAAAATTTTTTGGTACATTTATAATTTGTCTCCTATGATTTCTAATATACCAGTTTAGATAACATATTAATTTCTAGGAAAATACTTCACTACAAAAAATTACTATCATACTTAGAAATAATTTCTAACAATTCAATACAAATTTTGAGATCCAAAATAAATTTCTACCTATAAGATTTATCAAATATTTGGGTTGAATAAAATTTTTTGGTACTTTTATAATTTATCTCCTATGATTTCTAATATAGCAGTTTAGATTTGCTCAAAACCTTCCAGAAATTGACTTTTGAAAATTATTTAAACATGCATAATTCTTTTCTAAGGTCTCTGTAAGTTCATTTAGTTTTGAATTTTTAGCATTAATTTTTTCAAATAATTCTAGTGGGCATGCATTAGATAAATTCAATTTCAATTTTATATTTTCTTTTTTCAAATTAATTTACTTGGTTCGTAACTTACATAAAAATCTAATTAGCATTTGGATGACATCATATAGTTGATCATGAAGGGCATTACGTACCTCACTTACCATGTCGGATTCACAATCTAATGCTCCCCTTTCATCGATGCTCTCGATGCTCATTTCAGATGAGCTTTCGTTGTCCTCTCCTTGGTAACTCGCCATTAACGCAAGATCGACATACTCTTCTATGTCAAATTTCGAGGATGAAGATTTGCTCCATGTTGCCTTTAGGTTCTTTTGCTTGCTTCAACCAAGCTTCTTTTCTTTGTCTCTCTTCATCAGTTTCGGACAGTTGTCCTTGACGTGGCCTTCCTCGTGACAATTGTGGTAGCGAACCTTCCTTTTGTTTCTTAATAGTTTCGTTGCCTGCGACTTATTAAACTTATTAGTTTTAAGAAACTTTGAAAATTTCCTTACCATGTACGCTTTTCCATCCTCGTTGAGTGATGTGTTTGAGTCTGATTCTTCCTTTTGGGCCTTCAGCGCTAGGTTCTTACTTGGGTTTTTCTTCTCTGTCTTGCACATCTAGATTCGTGAAGTTCAAAGGTTCAGAATAACTCTTCTAATGTACTTACCTCGAGGTCTTTCAAAATATAGTATGAATCTACAATCAAGGACCATTCTTGTGTCCTTGGAAATGTGTTTAGGGTGTATCTGATTGAGTAGGTTTGACACTGATTCTCTAAGGTTGTTGAGTCCAGTTATCTACTACTTGGTTTATTTATGTTGTTGTGCTACCATTTCTCCAATGCCCATCCGAAGATTTATCAGTTGATTCCGGAGAAGATAAGTTGTGCTAGTTTTACTTCTGATATCCCTTCGTACAGTTCCAAGAACTTCTCCCAAAGTTCTTTTGCCGATTCATAGGTGCCGATCCAATTGACTTCTTGTGACGACAAGACATTTAGCAGGTAAAATTCTACTTTATTGTTGGTCATTGAGTCGACTTGCTCTTTTCCATCGTGATCTTTTGGTACTACAAAACCAAATTTAATTATTAATAAAATGTCGAATTCAGTTTTAAAGAATACCTCTATTTTGAGCTTCCAAATCATGAACTCCCTCTCGAACTTAGGTGGGTAGATGCTTGATCCGGCCATATGTGTTGCTTTAGTTGGTGATTAGTCTTCTAAAGCATCCTGGCTCTGATACCACTTGTAAGTCCTGTGTAGGCAGACTAGAGGGGGTGAATGACTCTGCAATAAAAAATTGATCTTTTGTCGTTCGTAACAAAATAGAGATTAGTTAAGTACAGAACTAAACAATCATAA
>JAGFNQ010008068.1:254185-328440 GCA_024364735.1 Boesenbergia rotunda
AATAGAGGAAGTTGAGTACAGTCCGACTCATGGAATTCAAGGCAACATGGGGTTCTTGGATCAGCTATTCTGGAAACTGGAGCAGGAAGGGTTTCCAGTCGTGGATGATCATAGGATCGGAGCTGTAACGACCCAGAAAATTCTCTTAATATTTTCTTAAAATATTGAGCATGTCTAGATAATTTTCCGAGGGGCCCAGAAATAATTATGTAAAATTGGGCATAGAAATCCAGATTTTCTCATTTAAATTGAGAAAACTAGGTACTAATGAGCTTTAAAAGGGGTCCAAAAAGGGTATTAATTAGGTAAAATTAATATAAATTAGGTAAGATTAATATAAATATAAAAGAATTTTATTTAGGAATATTGGCATAATTATGGATGATTTTAGGGGGATTTTCGGAATTTAGGGAATAAGAATAATAAAATAAATGAAATAAAAATAAAATAAAAAATAAAGGTGCATGAGCCAAGAATTGAACCTTGGACCTCTTGTACAACCATGTAAGCCTTAACCAACTCACCTAGCAAGATATTCTTATGAGAAAATGAAGTGAATGGTGGTTAAGGAGTAGAAGAAGATGAAGAGTCATGGAGAGACTCTTCATTTACCTTCTTAATGGGCTATTAAAGGGGGGTTTTTGGAGTTACTTCATCTCCTCATTCCTTGCATTTTCGAAACTCATTCTCCCCTCATCCTAGCTGAACACCCAAGGGAAGGTTCTCCCTTGGAAAAGCTTCCACCAAGGTTCCATCTCCTAGATCTAAAGTCTCTTCCAAGGAAACAAGGACAAGGGTGTTCAAGGGTCCAAAGATCTTACCATTTTCTTCTCTTTCAAGGTTCGAAAAATCAAGAAACCCAAGGTAAGACTCCCTCACCTGAGGTATAATAGTTCCCTATGGTTTTCCATGATTTTTAGCATGATATATGGGTTAGTTTTTTGATTTGATGTTGAAAGGGACAAAAAAACCAAGGTCCCTATGTTTATGGGTTTCAGCCACCATGATTCAAATGTCTATAAATCTGTTAAAAATCTTTATAATGTCATTTAATGTTCCCTTATGATGTGTAGAGGGTAAGTATAATTTTTGGTAAATTTTGGAGTACCCTAGGACACTCTAGGGTTTCGGCCAACATGGAAGGGACAAAAACCAAGGTCCCTATGTTTATGGGTTTCGGCCACCATGATTTAAATGTCTATAAATATGTTAAAAATATTTATAATATTATTTAATGTTCCCTTATGATGTTTAGAGGTTTATTATAATTTTTGTGAAATTTTGGAGTACCCTAGGACACTCTAGGGTTTCGGCCAACATGGAAGGGACAAAAACCAAGGTCCCTATGTTTATGGGTTTCGGCCACCATGATTTAAAGGTCTATAAATATGTTAAAAATCTTTATAATGTTATTTAATATTCCCTTATGATGTGTAGAGGTTAATTATAATTTTTGGAAAATTTTGGAGTACCCTAGGACACTCTAGGGTTTCGGCCAACATGGAAGGGACAAAAACCAAGGTCCCTATGTTTATGGGTTTCGGCCACCATGATTTAAATGTCTATAAATATGTTAAAAATCTTTATAATGTTATTTAATGTTCCCTTATGATGTGTATAGGTTAAGTATAATTTTTGGGAATTTTTGGAGTACCCTAGGACACTCTAGGGTTTCGGCCAACATGAAAGAAACAAAACCAAGAACCCTAAGCTTGAGGGTTTCGGCCACCATGATTTATGTGTCTATAGCTATGCTAAAAACCTTGATAATGTTGTTTAAATGTTCTCTGATGATGTTAGAGATTAAATTCAATTTTTGAGAATTTTTGGGGTACCCTAGAGACCCTATAGGTTTCAGCCAACCTCAAGGACCCAAGGATTAGGGTGAGTTCTAAACTTCAAGTATACATTTGATATGTTGTCATGATATAAGGGTGATGGAGGGTGATTATGTAAATTTCCACACGGTCTAGAGACTCTATAAGTTTCGGCCAAGAAGGAATAATAAGGAAAAAGGTTGTGATTCATTGCAAGTAAGGGCTCCAGTGGCTCTATGGTTAAAAAAAACATGATAAGTATCTTATGTTTGTATGTTATGATAACAATGATGCCATGATAAGTATCTTATGTTTGTACGTTATGATAAGAATGATGCCATGATAAGTATCTTATGTTTATGTTCATGATAAGAATGATGCCATGATAAGCATGTTAAGTTTATGTTCATGATAAGAATGATGTCACGACAAGTATGTTATGTCTGTGTTCATGATAAGAAGGATGCCATGATAAATATATTATGATCATGTTCATGATAAGAATGATACCATGATAAGTATGCTAGGAATGTCTTATGAATGATGAAACATGCAAAGTATTTTACTTTATGAATGGGCTTGTACCGGACCCAAGTATGGGTCCAAGGGATGGGCACCTTAAGAACGCCCCGGTTCTGGACTACTGGAGCTGTCGACGGTTCTGGCACTACCGGAGCTGTGCAACAGGGATGGGCTCCTTGAGAATGTCTCAGTTCGGGGACTACCGACTATGCTGTCCTTACCCTAGTAGGTCGGGGCTCGCTACCCCGGACTTACTAGGGATGCGCGCTATGATGTATGTATGTGGTACAAGCCAGGGACCCCAAATGTTATGATGATTATGTTTAAGCATTTTAAGAGTATGATTTTAAAAGTTAAGCATCCCTATGTATATGCATTCAACCCATGCATTCATACATGTTATGCATTATGTTATGATAATGATGTGTTATGCTTATGCTCCATGTTAAAAGATTTGTATGAGAATGAATGATCCATGTTACGATTATGGTAAGAAGATGCTCTTATGATATGCTAGAATGTATGCCTATGTTTATGCCATATAGGTTGGTTTACATCTTATATTTATATTTATGCCATGTCTCATGCCATGCTAGGAAAGTTTATTAAGTTATGCTATGCCGTGTATCATGTCATGCTTAGAATGTTTACGATGTCTATGCTTGATATGCTAGAAAGTATGCCTATGGTTGATTTACATCTTATGCTTATGTTCATGCCATATATGATGTCATGCTTAGAATGTTTAAATATGTTTATGCCTATGTTTATACTTTACGCCATGATGAGAATGTTTAATTAGATTTATGCCTATGTTTACGCTTTATGCTATGATAGAAATGGTTATGATGCTTATGTTCCATATGATTATGAATGAATGACGAATGATTTTAGTGAGTAGGAAAGAGTCTTACTAAGCCTGTGTGCTTATAGTCTTTTTCCTTATACCGCAGATCATGCAAGGGGACCATGAGGAAGCAGCGGGAGGGCAAGATTATATGTGTGATAGTGACTTGGCCCATGAAATCAGACGTTTGCCATTATGCTAAGAACATTACTTTTGGTTAAGTATATGCTCGATTAGTGACTTATGGAAACTTATGACATGATGTTATGCATGATATGAAATGAATCTCATGATATGATGTTAAGCTTGTTATGACATGATGTTTAAGTATGAAGTCTATATGTCTAGTGTTCATGTCACTATGTTAGAAATGGTAGTAGGGGCATGTAATGTTTAAGTTATTCCGCTGCAGTATGATGTTACATGCCTTAAGTATGTTAGCGTAACGCCGCTTTAGGAAAAAAAAGCGGGCGTTACAGGAGCTCTGTTGCGTTCATTGCCCAATCGGGCAAGAGAGGTCGCTCATCAGATCTGGGGACAGCATAGATGCCGTATCTCGTATACGGAATTGTGTAAGTAGCTTCTCCGCCATGAGTTTCCGAAAGATCTGGGGGACTCGGAGGGGGAGCCCGAGATGTACGAGGAGGACCCCGAGCCATTCGAGGAGGACCCCGAGGAGGATCCCGAGATGTACGAGGAGGATCCCGAGCCGTTCGAAGAGGATCCTGAGATGTACGCGGAGGACCCCGAGCCATTCGAGGAGGACCCCGAGATGCTCGAGATGTTTGAGGAAGACCCGATGAGCGAGGACGATCTCGAGGTGTTCGGAGAAGACCCCGAGATGCTCGAAATGTGGGAGGAAGACCCCGGGATGTTTGGGGAAGATCCTGAAGTGGCTGAGGAGGTTCCCGAGATAGAGGAAGAGGATCCGATGGAGACAGTAGAGGATCCTGAGGCAGGCCAAGGAGAGAGGAACGAAGGGGTGGCAGTGACTGCCATGGTGTTCTTTGTTATGGGTCTGATGGCAGCCCATCTATTTCATTGAGTTCGGTCAGTTTGTGAACCAATAAGGTCTAAGTTAGTCATAATACAATTTGTCGAGAGTGTGGTTCAATCTTATGTTCAAGAACCTGATATTAACAGGAGTGACCTATCATATCACACAATGGTATCAAATTACATAAAGGAAATGATAATGCTACCAGAGTCCTTGGAGCTAAAAAGGAGACTCACAAGTGCCACCTTGAGGTCCATATCTAAATTATCCCGACCACTCGAATGAGAAATTATGAATTTTGGTGAGGACATATTGGAAAAACAAAATGGTGATCTGAGTCTCCAGAAAATAAAAGAGGAGATTCTAGAAGGAAAGGGAGATGGCTTTCATATCGCCAAAGGGGGGGTACTATACCTTAGGGATCGTCTATGTATCCTTAATGACCCGGAACTTCGAAGAAAAATACTGACGGAAGCTCACGAAACCCCTTATTCAATGCATCCAGGATCCACCAAGATGTATCAAGATCTGAAGGAGAGGTTTTGGTGGTCCGGTATGAAGAGGGATATGGCTCTGTATGTTAGTACTTGCATGACTTGCCAGCAAGTGAAAGCAGAACATCAGCGACCCGGGGGAGTTCTGCAGCCACTCGCAATTCCGGAGTGGAAATGGGAGGACATCTCTATGGATTTTATTTCAGGGCTTCCCAGGACTACGAATGGATATGATGCAATTTGGGTTATTGTGGACAGGCTGACAATGTCTGCTCACTTCTTGGCGATCGAGATGACTTATTTTATTGAGCAACTGGCTCAATTATATGTCAAGGAAGTAATTAGGCTTCATGGAGTTCCCAAGACCATCATCTCAGATAGGGATGGTCGCTTTACTATGCATTTTTGGGAATGCGTCCAGAAGTCTCTCGGCACTAAATTGCGATTTAGCACCGCCTTTCACCCTCAGACGGACGGGCGAACTGAACGGGTGAATCAAATATTGGAAGATATGTTGAGAGCTTGTGCCCTGGATTTCAAGGGAAGTTGGTGTCGATATCTATGCTTGGCGGAATTCGCTTACAATAATAGCTACCAAGCTACTATTGGAATGACACCTTATGAAGCCTTGTATGGGAGGAGATGTAGGTCTCCGATTTGCTGGTACGAGGGTGGTGAAAAGAAGGAAATGGGGCTCACAATGGATGTTATCGATAGCGCCACCCGGGCTATACAGAATATTCGACAACGGATAGAGACTGCTTAGAGCCGGCAGAAGAGTTATGCCGACATCCGGTGTAGACCACTGGAATTTAATGTTGGAGATTGGGTATTTCTTAAAGTGGCTCCTATGAAGGGGGTGACCAGATTTGGGAAGAAAGGAAAACTAAGTCCGCGCTATGTGGGGTCGTACCTGATTCTGAAAAGAGTCGGTAAGGTGGCATATGAGCTAGAGCTGCCTCCAGAGATGTCAGCTATCCATAACGTATTCCATGTGTCTCTGCTGAAAAAGTGTATCCCAAATATGGACCAAGTGATCGAGCCACTGACCGTGCAAGTGCAGGAGGACCTAAGCTATGAGAGCAGACCCATCCAAATTTTGGATAGGGAAGTCAAGAAGCTGAGGAGTAAGGAAGTACCCTTAGTCAAGGTCCTATGGCAAAGTCAACGGTTCGAAGAAGCTACCTGGGAACGCGAGGACGAGATGAGGCGCAAGTACCCGGAGTTATTCTAAGTTCGAGGACGAACTTTCACGAGGTATGGGGGATTGTAATGACCCGGAAAATTCTCTTAATATTTTCTTAAAATATTGAGCATGGCTAGATGATTTTTCAAGGGGCCAAGAAATATTTATATAAAATTTGGCCTAGAAATCCATATTTTCTCATTTAAATTTAGAAGTTAAGTACTAATGGGCCTTATATGGGCTTTTTAGTACCATAATTATTGGAGAATTTTAGGTGGAAATTTATAGGAATATAAAGGGGTTTTAATGAGAAATATTAACATAATTATGGGGGCATTTTTAGAGAATTTTTGGAATTTTGGGGAAAATAATAGAAAAATAAAATAAAAATAAGGTGCATGGACCAAGGATTGAACCTTGGACCTCTTGTACAACCATGTAGGCTCTAACCAACTCATCTAGCAAGGGAATGTTATGAGGAAATGAAGTGGATATTGGTTAAGGCTTAGAAGAAGATGAAGGGTCATGGAGAGACTCTTCATTTACCTCCTTAATGGGTGATAAAGAGGGGGGTTTGGGAGTTTCATTCTTCCTTCCATCAATTGCATTTGCTCCCCTCCTCCCTCCTCATTCTAGCCGAAACCCCAAGGAGGAGTTCTCCCTTGGAAAAACTTCCACCAAGGCTTCATCTCCAAGATCTAAGGTCTTCACAAGGGTACAAGGGCTAAGGGTGGTCATGAGGCAACAAGATTTCCATCCTTCTCTCAAATCTAAGGTTATAACCAAGATCAACCAAGGTAAGACTCCCTCACCTATGGTATAATGGCTTTTCTTAAAGATTTACATGATATAAAAGTTTTGTAAGTGATGGTTATGTTGGAAAAACCAAAGGAAACCCATGAACCTAACCTTATAGGTTTCCGCCCCATGGGTTCTTGGTCTATAATGATGATAAAAATCCAAATCATGTTTTTTAATGTACTCTCATGATGTTTAGAGATTAAATACAATTTTTGAGAATTTTTGGGGTACCCTAGAGACCCTATAAGTTTCGGCCAACTTCAAGGACCCAAAGGCTAGGGTTGGGTTTTAAACTTCAAGTATATGTTTTATGTGTTATCATGATATAAGGGAGATAGAGGGTGATTATGTGAATTTTCACATGGCCTAAAGACTCTATAAGTTTCGGCCAAGATGGGTTAATAGGGTAAAAGTTAGCATTTATTTCAAGTAAGGGCCCCAATGGCCCTATGGTAAGATGTGATTAGTGTTTTATGATTGATTGGGGATTTTAATGAAATTTTTCCATACCCCCATGGCCTTATAAGTTTTGGCCAGCCCTAGGAAAGTGGCCTAAAGGTTAGGGTTAACCCTAATCATGAGCCCCAATGACTTCCTATGGTCTCATAAATGATGTATGGTTGTTCCTTTACCTTATGCTATATTACATGTTTATGGAATTGATGGAACTCCACCTTAGAAGTTTCGGCCAAGCCTTGTATCTAGGGTTTGGGATGGAGTTAGGGTTCAAAGAATGATGGTTCATGTTTACCATAAAGTATTTATATGTATAGGATCAAGCATGTGGTAGAAATCATGTTAACCATAACCCTAATGTTTAAGCACCATGTTTTATGTTTTATGTTTTATGTTTATGATTGGATGTCATGCTTAATAGGGTTTATTATGAATGTCTTACATCATTATGCCATGATTTTGAATGGTTGGTAGAATGTTATGGAAAGTCTACCTATGTATGCTTAAGATAGATATCATGCTTAGGCAAGAAATGCAATGTTTACCTTATGTATCATGATTATACAAGCTCTATGTAGTAGGATAAATATCTATGAAAATATGTCATGTTCAATGCAATGCGTACATTCGATGTTATGATCATGCAAGTACTAGGAATAGGAATGATGTGTAGGTATGCATGCCATGTTTATGTAGGAAGATGAATGCCATGTCTATGTAGGAAGATGAATGCCATGTTTATGTAGGAAGATGAATGCCATGTTTTTATGAATGATGATGTATGTCATGTTATGAATTAAAGATGATGCTTATGTCTTTAAGGCATAAATATGATAAATGGCACGGTCGATGGTCGACGGTACGATGGTCGTGAGGACCGGTAAATGGGCCGGTAGACGGGCCGAGCCGTAACAAGTTATGCTATGTTAAAAATGCCATGAATGTCTTATAAATGATGAAGCATGTAGAGTATTTTACTTTATGAATGGGCTTGTACCGGACCGAAGTATGGGTCCAAGGGATGGGCACCTTAAGAATGCCCCGGTTCTGGACTACCGACTATGCTGTCCACGGTTCTGGCACTACCGGAGCTGTGCAACAGGGATGGGCTCCTTAAGAACGCCTCAGTTCGGGGACTACCGACTATGCTGTCCTTACCCTAGTAGGTCAGGGCTCACTACCTCGGACTTGCTAGGGATGCGCGCTTATGATGTATGTATGTGGTACAAGCCGGGGACCCCAATGATGATATGATGATTATGTTTAAGCATTTAAAAGTATGTTTTAAAAGTTAAGCATCCTTATGTATACGCATTCTACTCATGCATTCATTCATGTTATGCATTATGCTATGTTGATAAGATTTTATGCTTACGATTCATGTTAAGAAATATGCATGAGAATAAATGATCTATGCCATGATTATGTTAAGAAGATGTTCATATGCTATGATAGGAAGTATGCTTATGTTTAGGCCATACAGGTTGTTTCACACCTTATGGACATGTTTATACCATGTATTATGCCATGTCAAGAATGTTTAGGATGTTATGTTTATACCATGAATTATGCCATGAATGTTTAGGATGTTATGTTTATACCATGAATTATGTCATGTGGTATGCGATGTTTGCCATGAATTATGACATGCTAGGAACGTTGATTATGTTTATGCTTATGCCATATAGTATGCCATGTTTAGAATGTTATTATGCTATGTTCATGCCACGTATTATGCCATGCTTAGAATGTTTACCATGTTTACGATTATGCCATGTCTTATGCCACGCTAGGAAGGTTTACTTATGTTTATGTTCATGCCATGTTATGTATGTGATAAGTGATTCAAGATGTTATGTCCTAAGTAGAGCACCAAGTATGTTAATGTTTCATGTGCTCATTATGAGATGATGAATGGTTTTTATGAGTATGAAAGAGTCTTACTAAGCCTGTGTGCTTATAGTCTTATTTCCTTATACCGCAGATCATTCAAGGGGACAATGATGGAAGCAGCAGGAGGGCAAGAACGCATGTGTGTGGTAGTGACTAGGCCCAGGAAACCCTATGTTTACCGGTTATGCTAGAACTTTACTTTGGTTACTTATATGCTTGAATAATGACTTATGGAACTCTACGATGTGATGATAAGTATGACATGATATGACATGATATGATGTTTAAGTAATAGTCAAGATGCTGAGTTTCCATGTCATTATGTTAAGAATGGTAATAGGGCATGTATAAGTTAAAGTTATTCCGCTGCCTCATGATGTCTACATGTCCTAAGTATGTTAACGTAACGCCGTTTAGGAAAAAAAAAAGCGGGCGTTACAGTGATAACGTCATATAACATCTAATAGCACTCATACTTAAATAAACTCCAAAAGAACTAGCAAGTATCATGCATAATGTAGCAACATATGTCTTATTAGAAATATGAACTAAGTCTATAGATGTCACTAAAGTGGATCGATCAGCCATGTCACCACCACACACATTAGCCCTTCCCGCAACTTCCCTTTCTTTAATAATTTCTATGTTGATCTGCAACATAAGCAAACAAACTATAAGTATGAAACTTAGTATGCTCTTTCCTACTCACTAAATCCATATGTTACATGCATTTGAGAGACATATAATATCTTATGCATAGCATAAAAATACATAAGGCATATAAACATATAAAGGCATATAAACACATAAACATATGCTTTGCAAAAACATTTAGGATGCTCTTTAGAAAACATAATAAGTAATACTTTAACATAAGCATACATCATCTTTCTTTGGGGTCCCGGCTTTGTACCCATTCTTTCTTTTGCGCGCATACCCCTATGTAGGATACGAGGTAGCTAATCCCGACCTACAGGGGTCTACATTCTAGGCTTACTATCTTTCAGCCTAGGGACAGCTTCGGTAGTCCAGAACCGTGGATCTTTTTCAAGACCCGGTTCAAGCCATTCTTTAAAGTAAAATACATACATGCATTCTTTTCTTTTCTTTCATTCTTTCTTTCATATAGAACATGCATTCCTTTCTTTCTTTCTTTCTTTCATATTGCATGTACTATATGTTGGGACCGGGTGCATGTTGACAAGGATACGGGTTCGTAAAATTTTAATTTTTTACGTGTAGCGGAAGAATTAGCATAAAATAATTTCTCAAATTATTTTAACCACGTATCTAGCATGCAACCTTATGATGTGTGGACATGATCATAAATTAAAACTTTGCAGAAAAGTAAACTAATTTACTTAGTACCTCGTGTAACTCGAAGTAAGGGACGAGATCCAACCGTAGCGTCCCATGGAAGCTCCGCCTCTATTCGCGTCCACGCCTAGTTCTCTTCGGGATGACTTCGCAAAGTCACGAGTTTTGTGCCGACGAGAACTACTAGATTCTCTAAAGGCACAACTAGAAGATCAAGAGAGAAGAAAGGAAACTAACCGCCAAGTAACGGAATCAAAATTCCGGAAAAGGAAAAGAAGGAGTCGCGATCTGTTTCTTCTTCTTCGGCACCTTCTTGGCGGATGAAGCTCTCGGCCACCCTTGGGATGTGCGCCGGCCCTAGGGGAGGAGAGAGAGCCGGCCCTAGAGAGAGAGTGGGCGCCGGCCCTAGAGAGAGAGAGAGGGCGAACTAGAGAGAGAGAGGGAGAGAGCTACTAGGTCTCTTGATAACTCAATTAGTTGGAATTCAAGGCTTGCCTTTGGTTTCTTTATATAGTAGCCTCTCCCTTGCCAAGTCTCCCCTTTAACGGAATTAACGCAATAAATTTTCATAAGGAATTTATCTTATAAATTTTCTTATGAATTATTCCATTATGCCAAGTTTTATTATAACTAACTTTATGATAAAACAAATACATCTCTCCTTTTATTATGGAATAAAATTAGCAAGAAATTTATAAATTTTTCTTATCATGGAAAAATCAATTCATAATTGATTTTATAAAATAAAATTAAACCATTTAAAGTTTATTTTAATCTCCATAAAAAGAATAAATTTATTATATAAATTTTTCTTTATCATGGAAAAATCAATTCATAATTGATTTTATAAAATAAAATAAATCAATCCATGGTTCATTTTAATTTCCATAAAAAGAATAAATTTAATATATAAATTTTATTATCATGGAAAAATCAATTCATAATTGATTTTTATAAAATAAAAATAAACGATTTAAAGTTTATTTTAATTTCCATGAAAACAAATTTATTTATCCATAAATTTTATAAAACAAATCGGTCTTGATTTATTTTATAATTTAATCCAAATAAATTGGTTTCTCCCCTTTGTAGTGGCCGACCAAACCAAGAGGGTGGACACCCTCTTTGGCCGGCCAAACCAAGCCAAACCCTCGCGAATTAAACTCATTTAATTCGCCCAATAAGCCTTCAAAAGAATTAGCCATTTTAAGTTTCCGATGCGCCTCTGATAAATTCAGATTCGACTTATTTCTCTTGATTGGAAAATCCAATTTTCAAGTCGTTTTAAATCCCTCGGATTACTCGTAGTGTGTGTGACTAAATAGGCTTTCGATTTATGTTGGCCGTCTATAATTAACCAATTATAGAACGATCATGAGTGGCACCTAGTAGTACATCATGACCCCCAATTAATCGAAAGATCAACGGTTGACCTCAGAAATTATTCTGAAACCCTTCAGCAGCTCGAATGAATCGTGCCCCATTCCCTTCACCATCTTATACCCACTTGGTTCAGGACATGGTCTGTTTGTGTCAGTCCCCACTAGACTGACTACGTCACACCTAGCCCAAGTAGTGTCTTTCTCGTCCTTTGGATTTCTAATTACTCTCATGTATGTAAGAGACTCATACTCTAAACATGATATGCTTTGGCCAGAGGCTTTGAGTAACAATCCGACGATAGGCCTGGGTATACATCTCCTCGCAAGGAGTGGTGAATCCTTTGTAGGCTGTTGAAACATCTTCGGGCACTTCGGCTTATACCCAACCATCCTGGGTCCACACCTCCTTGGATATGCTTGCTTAAGATGTTAAAGTATAAGTCTCCATGACCAAGATGACTTGAACACCGCAAGTCAAAGGAACATCGCACTTAAGCTGCAGTAAGAACTTCATTGACATATCTATATAGATTACCATATGAAGTTTTACAGCTAGTCATTCCAATGAACTAGTTCCCTTAACTAGCATTCATGTTTATCTCCGGACATCCCAATGTCACCAGCCAGTGAGAATCAGCTGATTAGAGAATAACCCATGCTAGTCTCAACAGAATTGATAGTGTCCGTTTTTATCAATTCATCGACTAGGGATATTTTCAATACTTCACATTTGCACATGTAGAGATAATCACTAGTTGTGATCCCATCACAAATTCTCTTATGCTGTGAATTGTATTGCGGACATTCAGTAGATGAGTTTAAGATCCCAATCAAATACACTAACATGTATACTCAAATAGTGAATTATCATTTATTAAAATAAATATTTACAATCATAAGGCAATTGCCTTAGGACACTTCTCTCATATCACTAACACTATAGACATTCAATCATTCACAATCATAAGCATACTTTCATATATAGGACATGCATTCTTTCTTTTTCTTTCTTTCTTTCATATTTCATGTACTATAGGCATTCAATCATTCATAAACATAGGCATACTATCATGGCATAATCATTAGCATAAATAGCAAGACATGGAAGGACCTTTCTTTTAACACATGTAAGTGAAGCAATCATCATGCTAGTTTCCTCAATACATGATACATATAATATGCTTGTCTTAATCAAGACAATATGTTAGTTTAATCTTTCTTTTCTCATCTTAATACATGATGGCCGAAACTTCATAGCAAGGATATCATAGCATAAAAGTCATATAATCATGGAAATAAAAACATACGTTACACATGGAATCATATACAAGCACAAGGGTAGTCTAGGCTTCATTGAACACTAGTTTAGGTGCATGTTTTGTGCTTGAACTTATTTTTAACCCTTATCCCAGTGTTTGTCCGAAATTCACAGTATGTATAACATGGTATAAAGGTTCATATAACATGTAAAGAAAAACATATTCTACCATTAAGGTCATATACAAGCATAAAGGTAGTCTAGGCTTCATTAAACACTAGTTTAGGGGCATGCTTTGTACTCGAGCCTATTCTTAACCCTTATTCTTGTAATTTGCCGAAACATACAGTAGGGATTTCATAGCATAATCATTCTCATAACATGGGAATAAAGGCATATTTTTCATAAGAATTCATTCACAAGTGCAAAAGTAGTTTGTACTTCACCAAACACTAGTCTAGGTGTATGATCTAGAGTTATACTTGGATTATCATGCATATGGGTACATGTAACATTTTTCTAAACATTAATACATAGAATTAAGCATTAGTTTAGGCTCAAACAACTTAGATAAGGTACTGACCCTAAGGTATAAAATTATTTCCATCATGAAATAAAACACCTAATCACATGCATATCACTTGATTTAACCCTAACTTCATGAAGGTCTATAAAAATCTATTTTAAGGCATAATTTAAGGTCCCTTGGATGAATATTACAGAGGTCCCTTAGCATAGATTCCACAAAATTTCGTGGCCTAAAACATTTATATAGCAAGGAAACAATCATTAGAACAATAGCCTACTTCATGCATCAACATTTATCCATTTCATGACTTGGCCGAATTCGTCCAAGTCCTTTACATCATGGAAGGCATTCAAACACCATGTATCCATCATATATTCATTACAAAAAGGAAGTAACTATTTTAAGAACTCTTCCTTTAAGTTTTTGGACATAGAAAAGGGGTATCCCTTTATGGCCGAAACTTCCCTCAAGGTTTTCTTCCATTCTCTTTCACCCAACATCACAAGCAAATATAAAAATAATAAAAATACAATAAAAATCCATTATGTTGCAGGTGAGGGAGTCTTACCACTTGTGCTTATGTTCCCAAATGATCTCCAAATTTTGGAGAAGAAAAGACCTCTTAAACTTGGTGTTTCCTCTTGTTCTTCTTCTTTTCTTCTTCCGGTTTGTGGGGCTCGGTTTTGGGCTGCAAGGGGCTCTAGGATTTCGGTGAGGATGAGGAAAAAGGAGAAGAGTTTGGTGGAGAGAAAGGGGAAAGGTTTCTTGGTCGAAAATGCCTAGGCATTTCCTCCTCTTAATGACCTTTTATGGTGAGTAAAGAGGCAAGCACCTCTTTAATGGTGTCTCTTCAATTTTCTTGTGTCTCTTCATCTTCTTTCCCACTTATCTACAATTTCTCATCCTCTTTTAATAGCACTCCCTTGCTAGGTGAATTGGTTAGTGCATGCATGGTGGATCAAGAGGTCCAAGGTTGAATCCTTGGTGCATGCATTTTATTTTTTTTTATTTTTTTATTATTTCAAAAATTCCCTTAAAACTCCCACATAATCATGCCAATATTCCTCATTAAAACTCATTTATATTTATATTAAATTTTACCTAAAATTTACAAATAACCATGGTACTAAAAAGCCCATACAAGACCCATTAGTACTTAGTTTCTCAATTTAAATGAGAAAAACCATGGATTTCTAGGCTAAGGTTCGTACTAATATCTCTAGGTCCCTCGAAAAATTATCTAGACATGATCAATATTTTAAAGAAAATATTAAGAAAATTTTCCCGGTCGTTACAATCCCCCATATCTCGTGAAAGTTCGTCCTCGAACTTAGAATAGCTTCGGTGGATGCTATTGTTTCTCCCGAAGGCAGGGTTGTTAAAAACTTGCTATCTAGATCTTGTAAGGGTATGTCTATCATCTCTTAGCATGTATCGTGGAAATATAGGAATGCGTTGCCCCAGTATCAAATAAAACAGTAGCATGCTGACTGTAAATAATTATCTAATCTGTGATAACGGTGGAAGCATTTGCCGCATCTTCCTTTGTAAGAGAGAATACCCTGGCGTTTGTAGTAATAGGCGGGGCCTCCAATCTGCCTTGACTTAATTGAGGACCTTCAAGTGCGGCTTGCATATAGTGCAGCTGTGCAGGAGCATTCTGATACTGCATCTGCTGCTGAGAAGGTGTCGGGGCCTTGGCAGGACAGGCGAAGACCTTGTGTCCCTCTTGTCCGCATGTGAAGCACTTGTTTGTACCCATGCGGCATTCTCCAGGATGCGTGTTTCCATGTTTTGCGCACGGGGTGTACTTGGGCTTCTTATTTGCTGGGCCGCCGTTAGAATTGTTCCACATTTTCTTATCATTGCAGTCCCCCTTCCAGCTAGTACCCGCGTGCTGAGGCTTCTGACCTCCTGAGGGGGCTTGGCTCTTGCTTTCAGTTGGCGTCTTCCTTTGCTGATTTATGTTGTTCAGATAGTGCTCGGTGATCAAAGCACTGCTGAACAGCTCCTCGGTGGTCTGCGGTCGGTTAACTCCGCTTGCCACATTCAGAGCTATCTCCGGTCGTAACATCTTCAGCATAAGGCGGACCTTTTCTTTCTCCATCTTGACCAACTCCGGACATAGGTGGGCCAGTCGGTTGAATTTCTTGACGGCTTCGCTGACGGACAGGTTGCCATGTCGGAATTCCGTGAATTCATCATAATGTTTGTTGGTGACCTGCAGGTGGAAGAACTCCTCGAAAAATTCCATCTCGAAGTCTGTCCACTTCATCAGGTTCACGGGTCTCTTGGCCTTGACCCTTTCCCACCACATTCTGGCATCGCCAGAGAGGCAGAATGACGTACATTTTATCTTCTCGTGCTCCGGCCAATCCAGCAGCTCCATAGTACTCTCAACCGCCTTGAACCAGGCCTGTGCATCCCATGGCTCGCAAGCACCTGAGAAGGATTCCGGCTTCAACCTCTGCCACTGGATTAATTAGGCTTCCGGTCGTATTCCGGTGGCAGGGCCTGTCGGGGGTGCTGGCGTAGCTGGGGGTGTAACTGTTATCACGGGCTAGTTTGGTGGTGGAGTAGCAGCATTTCCCTGTTGAGTCATCAGGGTGTTGATGGTCTGCTGTTGTTCGGTGATCTGACGCTGGAGTTCTGCTACTATGTGCGTCAGGTCAGGCGGGGGTGCAGTTTCGTTTGACACTCAAGGAATTGACACCCTCCACTAGTATTCTTCCTATCTATCTTACACCCAGCATAGTTTGAGTCGATGTATCCAATAAGGTCAACATTTGGGGTTCTAGGATACCACAACCCGACATTGAGAGTACCTTTAACATACCTTAGGATCCTCTTAACTACCACCAAATGGGACTCTTTGGCACATGATTGGTACCTTGCACACATACCTACCGTAAAAAGTATATCGGGTCTACTAGCAGTTAGGTACAATAAGCGACCAATCATGCTTCGATATTGTTTTGAGTCTACCATTTTCCCTTCACTATCACTATCCATTTTCACATTCGTTCCTACAGGGGTAGATGCTACCTTAGCATTCTCTAATCCAAACTTCTTTAGCATTTCCCTACCATATTTAGTTTGAAATACATGTGTCCCTTCACTTGTTTGTTTAACTTGAAGACCTAGAAAGAAAGTTAGATCTCCTACAAGACTCATTTCAAATTCATCTTCCATACACTTGATGAATTCTTGTTGGAAGTCATTATTTGTGGACCCAAAGATGATATCATCTACATAAACTTGGGCCACAAATATGTCCTTATCCTTAGATTTTAGGAACAAAGTTGGGTCAATTGTTCTTCTCCTAAAACCCTTAGACACTAGAAATGAAGAAAGTCTTTCATACCAAGCCCGGGGAGCTTGTTTCAATCCATACAAGGTTTTTCTCAATTTGTAGACGTGTCTAAGATAATTTGGGTCTTCAAACCCGGTGGGTTGTTCTACATATGTAACGCCCACCTTTTTCCCACCCCTTATGGTGTGGCGAGAAAGGCGTCGTTACGCTAAACATACATGGACTTAGAGAACATCTTAATGCAGCAGAATCATTTTTTTTCCTAAACATGCTTTTAACCATGCAACTAAACACATGAAACATCTATACATGACATCATGACTTAACCATTCCATAGCTTATTCATAATCGTCATAAGTAGTATGTACTTATCCATAAATGTAGCATCATGAGTCTTAAGTCACCCATTAGTCATAACCATAAAACATAGCATAAAATTTAAGAAAACATTTTCACACCCATGACATGCATTATGTGTGAATATAAGAATCTTTTGCCAAGTCACTGCTACACACACACACATACTTCTGCCTCTCCTGCGGCTTCCCTTAATAGCCTCTTGCTTGATCTGCGGTACGAGGAAAATAAAACTATAAGCACATAGGCTTAGTAAAACCCTTTTCCTACTCACTAAAACCATACGTTGCTTAAACATAAACATATCAAGTATCTGACGTATCATAACTTCGAACATAAACATAAGCATAGCTATGGCATAAGTCATAAGCATATGGACAACTAACATAGCATGATTCTTAACATCACCATAGATCTACAACCTACTTAGCATGGCATAAATCTTAACATACATGAACATGAACATACCTACGTGAACATGAAACATACTTATACATGGCATAATTCTTAGCATACATGAACATCAGACATACTTATCATAGCATAATTCTTAGCATACATGAACATAAAACATACTTCTTCATGGCATCATTCTTAGCATACATGAACATAAGGCATACTTATACATGACATAATTCTTAGCATTCATGACATAAGGCATACTTATACATGACGTAATTCTTAGCATACATGAACATAAGGCATAAGATATGAGCATAAACACAAACATAAAATATACTTACCCTGGCGCGATGCATAACATGGATGTATGAGTGAGTCAAATGCATTTACTACATAAGGATGCTTAGTTTTAAAACCATACTTTTAAGTGCTTAACATAAACATAACATCATTGGGGTCCCCGGCTTGTACCACATACATATATCATAAGCGCGCATCCCTAAGTAAATATGAGGTAGCTAGCCTCAACCTACTAGGGTAAGGACAGCATAGTCGGTAGTCCTAGAACCGGGGCGTTCATAAGGTGCCCATCCCTGTTGCACAGCTTCGGTAGTGCCAGAACCGTGGACAACTTCGGTAGTCCAGAACCGGGGCGTTCTTAAGGTACCCATTCCTTGGACCCTTACTTCGGTCCGGTACAAGCCCCATTCATAAAAGAAAATAACTATGCATGCTTCATCATTCATACTTGTCATTTATACTTATCATTCATACTTATTTCATATCATCGTTATGCCTTCATCATTCATACTTATCATTCATACTTAAGGCATAACCATCATCTTCATTCATACTTATCATTCTTTATTCATATAATAGGACATACATGCATAATCATGTTTTTAGCCATAAACATTATCTTGGTTCGTAAAACTTGCATGATCATAATACATAAATAAACATGTACTTCATACATGCTACATTTCATCTAGCATACATAATCCTAGTATTCATCATAAAGCATGGATGGTAAGCTACATATAAACATGACACATACTACTAGGGTTCATGGCATTTACCTTAAAACATGCATATACCTTCATAAACCATAAATCTATTATAAACATTTATCATTATACATGCATCATTCTATCTATCATAACTTACATCCTACATCAATTACATATATTCATGGTATATGATCTAAATGTTCATGAGTAAAGCATCACCTAAAATCTAACACACAAAATCATATTATACCACACATAAACTAAGATTTTTGTAACATAAAGATCCTTACTTCATGCTTAATTACTTACTAGCATCATGGTAACTTAGAAACATGCATCCTTGAGACCTTAACCCAAACCAAACCCTAGGTTTGGGTCTTGGCCGAAACTTAAAGGAGGTATAAATCCATAGAAAATTTGCCTAGGTTAAGATTAACATCCTATACCTTGCATATCATGCCATGGAAGACCAATTGAACCCTTGATTGGACTTAACACTAAGCCTTAGCCCTAGTACATGACTTGGCCGAAACCTATAAGGGTAACAAGCCCATAGAAAATTTATATAAATCACTACTTTCATCCATACTATATCATAGAAGACATACTAAGCATGCTTGGAGAGTTGAAGATTAAATCTAACCCTATGCTTGAAGGTGGCCGAAACCCTAAGGGGTTCTTAGGGTGCCATAAAACTTCAAATATCATGCTTTTATACTTCACCTATCATGGGTAACCATTTGCAAATATAAAGCAAGTCTTTAACATGATTTTTAGCCCCAAACAAGGCTTGGCCGAACCCTAATCATGGATTTTTCAACATATCATGCCAATAGAAACATTGATCATGACAAGAACTTGAAAAACTATCATACCACAGGTGAGAGGGTTTTACCTTGGGTTGTCTTCGGTTTTTAGACCTTAAAGGAGAAGGAAAATGGAAATCCCTTTGACACTTAAACCTTCCTTGCCCTTGTAGCCTTGGAAGAGAACCTAGATCTTCCAAAATAGAGCCCTTGGTGAAACTTTTCCTAAGGGGGAGAGCACCTTGAGTTTTCGGCCAAAGCATGGAGGAAGAAGAAATGAAGAGGAGAAGGGAAGTTGTAACTCTCTTGTCATCTTTATACCACTTTAAAAGGGGCATGTGAAGAGTCATGGTGTCTCTTCTCTTGATGACTCTTCATTTTTCCCAAGCCTTAACTAAGATCCACTTCATTCCCTCATAGCACTCCCTTGTTAGGTGAATTGGTTAGTGCATGCTTGGTTGTACAAGAGGTCCATGGTTCAATCCTTGGTGCATGCACTAATTTTTCTATTTTATTTTTAATTTATTTCCTATTATTTCGAAAATTCCTTAAAAATTCTCCCATAATTATGTTAATATTTCTCATTAAAATCCATCTATTTTTATATTAATTTCTACCTAAAATCCACCCATAATAATGGCACTAGAAAGTCCATATAAGGCCCATTAGTACTTAGTTTCTCAATTTAAATGAGAAAATAATGGGTTTCTAGGCTAAGGTTCGTATTAATATTTCTAGATCCCTTGGAAAATTATCTAGACATGCTTAATATTTTAAAGAAAATATTAAAAAAAATTTCCGGGTCGTTACAACATAGACCTCTTCCTTAATGACCCCATTAAGGAATGCTGACTTCACATCCATTTGGTGAAGTGTGAAACCCATGTGAACGGCATAGGCTAGTAGAATTCTAATGGACTCTAATCTAGCTACGGGGGCATAGGTCTCATCATAGTCTAGTCCCTCAACTTAATTAAACCCCCTAGCTACCAACCTAGCCTTGTTCCTAGTGATTTTTCCTTGATCATCTAGTTTGTTCCTAAAGACCCATCTTGTGGTCACAATGGTGCAATCATTAGCCTAGGAACCAACTCCCAAACTTTACTTCTCTCAAATTGATTTAGCTCTTCTTGCATGGCTAAGACCCAATCTACATCACCTAATGCCTCATCAATAGACTTGGGTTATAATGAGAGATTAAGACAATTTGACTAGTTTGGTCTCTAAAATAGGACCTAGTCCTTACTCCTTGAGTGACATCACCCACTATTTGGTCAATATGATGATCTTGGTGATGTCTCAAGGGCCTAGAGGTTATAGGTTCATTGACTACATGATCCTCATCCTCTAGGGTACTTCTCACTCCCCTATGATCATTGCCCTCCAAATGTAAGTCTTGGATTCTTTGGGCAAGGGGTTGACTTTACTCTATATCCTTATCAATTGAGGCTTTCCTAGGGTAAGTGTTGGTAGATTCATCAAAGTCAACATTAGAGGACTCCTCAATTACCTTGGTTCTTTTGTTGTATACCCTATAACCCCTACTAGTGGATGAATAACCAACTAGAATTCCCTCATCGACTTTTGATTCAAATTTCCTTAGATCATCCTTAGTGTTCAAAATATACACTTTAAACCCAAAGACCCTAAAGTAGTGGACTTGTGGAATTCTCCCATTCCACAACTCAAAGGGGGTATTACCTAAGAACCTATGTACCAAAATTCGATTTTGAATGTAACAAGCGGTATTAACCGCTTCGGCCCAAAAGTAGCTAAGAAGAGAATATGCATTAAGCATAGTCCTAGCAGCTTCTTGTAGGGCACTGTTTCTCCTCTCTATTATCCCATTTTATTGAGGAGTCCTTGAGCATGAAAATTCATGCTTATACCCATTTTCTATACAAAGTTGTGAGAAGTATGAGTTTTGGAACTCCCCACCGTGGTCACTTCTAATTAGGTTAATCTTGAGGTGTTTTTCATTCTCAACCCTCTTACTAAAGCCTATAATGATTTCTAAGGTATCGACCTTATGTTTTATAAAGAAAACCCATGTAAATCTAGAAAAGTCATCTACTATAACTAAACAATATTTACTCCCTACTAGTGAGGGAGTACTATGGCAATCAAAGAGATCAATATGCAAAAGCTCTAAAGGTAAAGTAGTGCTTGTAAGGGTTTTACCTTTGTGTGATGATTTGGATAGCTTACCCTCTTGGCATGCATCACACAATTTGGTCTTCTCATACTTGATCATAGGGAGCCCCTTCACCAACTCCTCCTTGGCTACTCTTGCAATGCTCCTCATGTTAACGTGCTCAAGTCTTCGGTGCCACAACCACCCTTCTTCTTCTTTAGACATGAGACACTTAGGCAAATGGTTAGAAGCATAAGCAAGATCAATATAGTAAAGATTAGCCTCTCTATACCCTTCTAGTATAACATTATCGGACCCATTTTGTTTAATAAGACATTTTCTAGCATGAAATTCAACCCTAAGGCCCGCATCACATAATTGACTTACACTAAGTAAATTAAATTTCATGTCCTTAATTAAAAGTACTTTGTGGATAGAGATTGTAGGAGATACCTCAATGGTGCCCCTACCAGTTATTTTGAGTTTCCCATTATTTCCAAAGGAAACCACCCCTTCTCTTAGGTAGCTTATAGTGGTGAACTTGCTCACATCTCCGGTTATATGTCTTGAGCTCCCACTATCTACTATATCCACATGTTTTTTTTCAAGGAAAAAGAAAAATCTTTATTCCTATTGAAGAAAACCCATATTAGAAGGGGGACCAAACCTAACCTTCTAATATAAAATTACAAGACTCAAACAGATTTACAAGTATTCAATGAAATATTACCCGACTGTATTTTTACAACTCTATACAATTACCGACAAACATTTTACTTTCACCCAGTTATTAGATTCTGCCCCATCAATCTAAGCAATGGCTACAGCCCAATTCAATCCATCTTAGCACAATCCAAAAGTGACTTGATACACACCAGCAAACCTTGTGTCAGTAATTCAACTCCCAAATTATTTCGCTAATGAAAATTCTGGCAAAATCCACCCCCTATCAGCGAAAATAACTGATTTAGAACCAAGAATCCAGCTGAATTCAATTTCTACAACCACTTCAACTTCACAGCCCCATTATCAGAGTTTCCATCTTAGGAAAACCATTCTCAGTAAAACTGAACATTTTATCCTTTGAGTATTTGGCACGAAAGAGATTGTATAAACTGCTTTCACCAGAGTTTGGTTTGGCATGTCAGTTAACAATCCCTGCTGCTAATTCTGAACTCTCTAGCTTATTCCCCAAAAAAACAAGAATTTGGCATCACCGTTTGTTTCAGAAAACACAATGAATCTCTAACTTTTGCACACACCAGTCTCTCTGCAATTTTGATACTAAAACCAAGAAAACACGCAGCAACCACCATAAATCCACATCTCAAGGATAGTACCTCACAACATATAAAACCGCACGAAAATACACCTGTTATAATCCACTACCTCTGATCATCCTTGGATAATAGCCCCACTAGCTGAGTCTACATCTCTAGAAAACCAATCTAAAAAAAACTGTACATTTTATCCTTTGAATATTTGGCGCGAAGGAGACTGTTAAGCTAAGCTGCTTTCATATGTTCTATACATCAGAGTTTGGTTTGGCATCAGATCAGCTTTCAATGGGTCAGCACATAGATCCATCATCAGTAAACAGAGAACTGGCACGCAACTTCAGTTTCTGGAAGGTTTTTTAGATTGCAATACTGATTTCATCAACCGTCCATTGTGACAGAAAGGCAGCAAATCAGTTTCCCTTGACCCACTTACATTATAGCAGATATCAGCAGCACCACAAATTTCTATTCCCTTTCAATCAAACAAACATCCTCTCTTCTCGGCATGCCAGCAATGTCACCAATAAGAGACATTCTTCTCCAACAAAACCACAATTTTTCAATATCATTTCCATGCCCAGTTCAAAATCCTGCAAAAACCATAGCAACATCAAACAGTTCAGAGATAGCAGAACCAGCATTTCTAAAAACTTTAAAAGTTTAACCACTTTGGGACACCAAACCACAAATAGCAACTTGATAGATCTTTTTGTAGAGGAATAAGAAATCCTTGAACCTTTTTGGCAGTACATCACCCCTGCCTAGCTTCTAGTTTGGTTTCTTTGAGAATCTGATATAAGACAGATTAATCCTCTCAAGCTTACAAATACCAAAGAGGGTCTTATCTATCCCTGTGACATCCCGAATGCTGCCCTCAGAATTGAGGAAAGCTTGATTTGCAAGGTGAGCCGTAGCTGCATTTGCTTCCCTATACACATATGTAAAATGAACCTGGTATTTTCGTATTATGTGCTTGATTTTAAGAATCAAATTACGTAATTCCCAGGGAAAGTAAAGTGATATTAGTATCTTCAAGGCTACCAGTGAGTCAGATTCAAGCCAAAGAGGGAACCAATGATTTTTCACACATAATTCTAAACCTACTAGTATTGCTTTCAATTCTGCCCTGGTGTTTGTTCCAATGCCAATCATTCCACATTTAGTTAGAAGAATCTGTCCTGCATGATTTTTGATGATGACACCATATGAGGAAGGTCCCGGATTTCCTTTAGAGCAACCATCTGTGTTTAGATTGAAAGACCCATGGCTCGGATTCCTCCAATACACCACTGAAATAGTCATTGTTGCTCTATTGGCTACATGGAAACCCAAAATTTGTGCTGTGTTTTTACATCTTTTCCAATGGTACTGTTTGATTAAGCCTGCTAACATTCCTAAATGTATATAATTTTTAACCTTCCATATGATTTTACTTGCTATTGGTTTTAGCCCTTGATGCTTAGCTTCATTTCTAGCCTTCCACAGGAACCACACAATCAAGAAAGGTATGGTCCCTTTGATGTGTTCATACCATGCCCAGGATGAGCCCATTCGCCAGCTATCAATGAATAAGAACCTGTCAACCTCAAATAATTGTGAAAAATATGTCCATACCTCTTTGGCAACAACACTGTTAAAAAACAAGTGATCTCAAGTCTCCAATGACTCACAACAAAGACATTTTGAGGCTAGGTATTGTAACGACCCAGAAAATTCTCTTAATATTTTCTTAAAATATTGAGTAAGTCTAGATAATTTTCCGAGGGGCCCAGAAATAATTATGTAAAATTGGGCCTAGAAATCCATGTTTTCTCATTTAAATTGAGAAAACTAAGTACTAATGAGCTTTAAATGGGCTCCAAAAAAGGTATTAATTAGGTAAAATTAATATAAATTAGGTAAAATTAATATAAATATAAAAGAATTTTATTTAGGAATATTAGCATAATTATGGGTGATTTTAGGGGGGATTTTCGGAATTATAAAAATAATAAAATAAATGAAATAAAAATAAAAATAAAAATAAATGTGCATGAGCCAAGGATTGAACCTTGGACCTCTTGTACAACCATGTAAGCCTTAACCAACTCACCTAGCAAGGAATTCTTATGAGTAATTGAAGTGGAGGATAGTTAAGAGGTAAAAGGAGGTGAAGAGTCATGGAGAGGCTCTTCATTTGCCTCCTTGATGGGTTATAATGAGAGGAGTTTTGGGAGTTACTTATTCTCTCAATCAAGTGCATTTCCTCTCCACTTCATTCCTCATCTTGCCGAGCACCAAAGGGAGGAGTGCCTTGGAGAAAACTTCACAAGAGGTCTCATCTCTCAAGATCTCAAGTTCCTACAAGGTGACAAGGATTAGTTGTGGTCAAGAGATACCAAGTCCTCTTCCTTCTCCTCTTTCAAGGTTCGAAAAATCAAGAAAACTAAGGTAAGACTCCCTCACCTGTGGTATAATAGTTACCATGTTTTCCATGATTTTTGGCTTGATATATGGGTGAGTTTCGGATTTAATGTTGAAGGGAAACAAAATCAAGGTTCCTATGTTCAAAGGTTTCGGCCAGCATGTTTTAAAGGTCCATAATTATGCTAAAAATCATGATAATATTATTTTATGTTCCCTTAGGATGTTTAGAAGTTAAGTGTAATTTTTGGGGATTTTTGGAGTACCCTAGGACACCCTAGGGTCTCGGCCAACATGAAGAAGCAAAACCCAGAACCTTTAGTTCAAGGGTTTCGGCCACTATGTTTTAAATGTCTAGAAATATGTTAAAAATCATGATAATATTATTTGATGTTCCCTTATGATGTTTAGAAGTTAATTGTAATTTTTGGGATTTTTGGAGTACCTAGGACACCCTAGGGTCTCGGCCAACATGAAGAAGCAAAACCCAGAACCTTTAGTTCAAGGGTTTCGGCCACTATGTTTTAAATGTCTAGAAATATGTTAAAAATCATGATAATATTATTTGATGTTCCCTTATGATGTTTAGAAGTTAATTGTAATTTTTGGGGATTTTTGGAGTACCCTAGGACACCCTAGGGTCTCGGCCAACATGAAGAAGCAAAAACCCAGAACCTTTAGTTCAAGGGTTTCGGCCACTATGTTTAAATGTCTAGAAATATGTTAAAAATCATGATAATATTATTTATGTTCCCTTATGATGTTTAGAAGTTAAGAGTAATTTTTGGGAATTTTTGGAGTACCCTAGGACACTCTAGGGTTTCGGCCAACATGAAAGGGACAAAACCAAGGTCCCTATGTTTATGGGTTTCGGCCACCATGATTTAAATGTCTATAAATATGTTAAAAATTATGCTAATATTATTTAATGCTCCCTGATGATGTTTAGAAGTTAAGTATAAATTTTGGGAATTTTTGGAGCACCCTATAGGCCCATATGGTTCGGCCAACCCCAAGGACCCAAGGGTTAGGGTTGAGTCTCTAACTTCAAGCATATGTTTATGTGTTGCCATGATATAAGGATGAAGGATGGTGATTGTGTGAATTATCACATGGCCTTGGGACTCCATAAGTTTCGGCCAATAAGGGTTAATAGGATAAGAGTTAAGATTTATTCCAAGTAAGGGTCCCAATGGCCCTATGGTAAGATGTGATTTATGTTTATGAATGATATGCCATGCTTACGAATGATATGCCATGTTTATGAATGATATGCCATGTTTATGAATGATATGCCATGGTTATACATGATATGCTATGCTTATGAATGATATGCCATGTTATGAATGATATGCCATGTTTACGAATGATATGCCATGTTTATGAATGATATGCCATGGTTATGCATGATAAGAATGATGTTACGACAAGTATGTTATGATCATGTTCATGATAAGAATGATGCCATGATAAGTATGCTATGAATGTCTTATGAATGATGAAGCATGCAAAGTATTTTACTTTATGAATGGGCTTGTACCGGACCCAAGTATGGGTCCAAGGGATGTGCACCTTAAGAACGCCTCGGTTCTGGACTACCGGAGCTGTCCACGGTTCTGGCACTACCGGAGCTGTGCAACAGGGATGGGCTCCTTGAGAACGCCTCGGTTCGGGGACTACCGACTATGCTGTCCTTACCCTAGTAGGTCGGGGCTAGCTACCTCGGATTTACTAGGGATGCGCGCTATGATGTATGTATGTGGTACAAGCCGGGGACCCCAAATGTTATGATGATGATGTTTAAGCATTTTCAAAGTATGTTTTAAAAGTTAAGCATCCCTATGTATATGCATTCCACCCATGCATTCATACATGTTATGCATTATGTTATGATAATGATGTGTTATGCTTATGCTCCATGGTAAAAGATATGTATGAGAATGAATGATCCATGTTATGATTATGGTAAGAAGATGCTCTTATAATATCCTAGAATGTATGCCTATGTTTATGCCATATAGGTTGGTTTATATCTTATGTTTATATTTATGCCATGTCTCATGCCATGCTAGGAAAGTTTATTAAGTTATGTTATGCCGTGTATGATGCCATGCTTAGAATGTTTAATTATGCTCATGCCTATGTTTATACTTTATGCCATGATAAGAATGTTTAATTAGATTTATGCCTATGTTTATGCTTTATGCTATGATAGAAATGTTTATGATGCTTATGTTCCATATGATTATGAATGAATGACGAATGATTTTAGTGAGTAGGAAAGAGTCTTACTAAGCCTGTGTGCTTATAGTCTTCTTTCCTTATACCGCAGATCATGCAAGGGGATAACGAGGAAGCAGCAGGAGGGCCTGAAGTATGTGTGTGTTGGTGACTTGGCCCATGAAATCAAATGTGTTAACCGTTTATGCTAAGAACTTTATTTTGCTACCTATATGCTCGAATAGTGACTTATGGAACTATATGATAAGATGTCCAGTATGATATGATATGAACCTTATGGTATGATGTTAAGCATGTTATGATATGATGATTAAGCATGATGTTCATATGTGAAGTTCCATGTCATTATATTAGGGATGGTAGTAGGGGCATGTATATGTAATGTTTAAGTTATTCCGCTGCAGTATGATGTTACATGCCTTAAGTATGTTAGCGTAACGCCGCTTTAGGAAAAAAAAAAGCGGGCGTTACAGGTTGGTATCAGAGCAGTTACCATCTCACTACACACACATCAAGCCCTCTCCTGCAGCTTCCAAGTAAGTACCTCTTTACATATCTGATAGTATTAAGATGTCTTATGATTTTAAGGTATGCCAGGATGAACGGTATTTATGATGAAAAGTACGTTACAATATGTAACGATGAATGATGCTTTATCTTATTTTAGGAATTAAATAGTTAGAATAATATAGGCGTAGAAAAGAAACTATAATTTATGATATTATGTATAATCTATAATCTAGTCACATGTAGAAAATTATCTGATAGCCTACCCACAGGAGATTATAACACTCTCACCTATGTTAGCGTATAGCATTAGTTCCATGATATTAATACTGATATAATTAATGGTATAGGTCATATGGTATAACTTAGGTAGGGACGCATAGGGTAGGGTTCTAATTATGTTAACACTTATTATAGGTTATGGGTCACTGATATCTTATATATAATATATAAGACTACCTTAAGTTATTTTATGGTAATATAATAAGTAGGATCTCACCTATTCTATAATAATCATACAACTAATATAATTCGTAACTCGGGCTGAGAACTAATATTCGGAAGCATACTATTATTAGGTTTACCCATAATTAAAATAAGTATATAACTATGATATATGCATATAATTATATCATGGAGTTAATAATGACATTAGCCAATTATATGTCAAAGAGATAATCAGAACTTCGATATATACAGCGATGCTTCCAAGCTAAGACTTGGAGCTGTACTTAGGCAGAGTGGTAAGGTCATTGCTTATGCCTCTAGGCAACTCAAGGAACATGAGCAGAACTACCCCACTCATGATCTGGAATTGGCCGCGGTGGTCTTCGCTCTTAAGATATGGAGACATTATTTGTACGGAGCACAGTGTCGAATTTATACAGTCCATCAGAGTCTGCGATATTTCTTCACTCAGAAAGATCTGAATATGAGACAACGCCGATGGCTCGAGTTGGTACAGGACTATGACTGTGAGATCCTCTATCATCCAGGGAAGGCAAACAAAGTGGCCGATGCACTCAGCCGGAAGTCAAGTGCCACCTTGATGTCCATATCTAAATTACCTCGACCACTTGAAAGAGAAATTATGAATTTTGGGGTCGAGGTCATCTCCGGGTGACTTTCCACCATGACAATATCACCCGCACTGTTTAGGATATATTGGAAAAACAAGATGGGATCTGAGTCTGCAGAAAATAAAACAGGAGATCCTAGAAGGAAAGGGCGATGGTTTCATATCGCAAAGGGGGGGTATTATACCTTAGGGATCGTCTATGTATCCCTAATGATCCGGAGCTTCGAAGAAAAATACTGACGGAAGCTCATGAGACCCCTTATTCGATGCATCCCGGATCCACCAAGATGTATCAAGATCTGAAGGAGAAGTTCTGGTGGTCCGGTATGAAGAGGGATGTGGCTCAGCATGTTAGCACTTGCATGACCTGTCAGCAAGTAAAGGCGGAACACCAGCGACCCGGAGGAGTTCTGCAGCCACTAGCGATTCCGGAGTGGAAATGGGAAGACATCTCTATGGATTTCATTTCAGGGCTTCCCAGGACTGCTAATGGATATGACGCAATATGGGTGATTGTGGATAGACTGACGAAGTCTGCTCATTTCTTGGCGATCAAGATGACTGATTCGATTGAGCAACTGGCTCGACTATATGTTAAGGAAGTAATCAGACTTCATGGAGTTCCCAAGACCATTATCTCAGATAGGGATGGTCGTTTTACTTCGCATTTTTGGGAATGCGTTCAGAAGTCTCTCGGCACCAAATTGCGATTTAGCACCGCCTTCCATCCGCAGACTGACGGGCAAACTGAACGGGTGAATCAAATATTAGAGGATATGTTGAGGCTTGTGACCTGGATTTCAAGGGAAGTTGGTGTCGATATCTATGCTTGGCGGAATTCGCTACAACAATAGCTACCAAGCTACTATAGGAATGGCACCTTATGAAGCCTTGTATGGCAGGAGATGTAGATCTCCGATATGTTGGTACGAGAGTGGGGAAAAGAAGGAGATGGGGTCGCAACGGATGTTATTGACAGCGCCACCCGAGCTATTCAAAATATTCGACAACGGATAGAAACGCTCAGAGCCGGCAGAAGAGTTATGCCGATGTCCGGCGCAGACCATTGGAATTTAATGTTGGAGATCTGGTATTTCTTAAAGTGGCTCCTATGAAATGGGTGACAAGATTTGGGAAGAAAGGAAAGCTGAGTCCGAGATATGTGGGGCCATACTTAATTCTGAAAAGAGTTGGTAAGGTGGCATATGAGGTGGAGCTGCCTCCGGAGATGTCAGCTATCCATAACGTATTCCACGTATCCCTGCTTAAAAAGTGTATCCCGAATATGGATCGAGTGGTCGAGCCGCAGATAGTACAAGTACAAGAGGACCTAAGTTATGAGAGCAGACCCATCCAGATTTTGGATAGGGAAGTCAAGAAGCTGAGGAATAAGGAGGTACCTCTAGTCAAGATCTTATGGCGAAGCCAGCGGTTCGAGGAAGCTACCTGGGAACGCGAGGACGAAATGAGGCGCAAGTACCCAGAATTATTCTAAGTTCGAGGACGAACTTTCAAGAGGTATGGGGGATTGTAACGACCCAGAAAATTCTCTTAATATTTTCTTAAAATATTGAGCAAGTCTAGATAATTTTCCGAGGGGCCCAGAAATAATTATGTAAAATTGGGCCTAGAAATCCATGTTTTCTCATTTAAATTGAGAAAACTAAGTACTAATGAGCTTTAAATGGGCTCCAAAAATAGGTATTAATTAGGTAAAAATTAGTATAAATTAGGTAAAATTAATATAAATATAAAAGAATTTTATTTAGGAATCTTAGCATAATTATGGGTGATTTTAGGGGGGGATTTTCGGAATTAAAAATAATAAATAATAAATAAATAAAAATAAAAATAAAAATAAATGTGCATGAGCCAAGGATTGAACCTTGGACCTCTTGTACAACCATGTAAGCCTTAACCAACTCACCTAGCAAGGAATTCTTATGAGTAATTGAAGTGGAGGATAGTTAAGAGGTAAAAGGAGGTGAAGAGTCATGGAGAGGCTCTTCATTTGCCTCCTTGATGGGTTATAATGAGAGGAGTTTTGGGAGTTACTTATTCTCTCAATCAAGTGCATTTCCTCTCCACTTCATTCCTCATCTTGCCGAGCACCAAAGGGAGGAGTGCCTTGGAGAAAACTTCACAAGAGGTCTCATCTCTCAAGATCTCAAGTTCCTACAAGGTGACAAGGATTAGTTGTGGTCAAGAGATACCAAGTCCTCTTCCTTCTCCTCTTTCAAGGTTTGAAAAATCAAGAAAACTAAGGTAAGACTCCCTCACCTGTGGTATAATAGTTACCATGTTTTCCATGATTTTTGGCTTGATATATGGGTGAGTTTCGGATTTAATGTTGAAGGGAAACAAAAATCAAGGTTCCTATGTTCAAAGGTTTCGGCCAGCATGTTTCAAAGGTCCATAATTATGTTAAAAATCATGATAATATTATTTGATGTTCCCTTAGGATGTTTAAAGTTAAGTGTAATTTTTGGGGATTTTTGGAGTACCCTAGGACACCCTAGGGTCTCGGCCAACATGAAGAAGCAAAACCCAGAACCTTTAGTTCAAGGGTTTCGGCCACTATGTTTTAAATGTCTAGAAATATGTTAAAAATCATGATAATATTATTTGATGTTCCCTTATGATGTTTAGAAGTTAATTTTTTGGGGATTTTTGGAGTACCTAGGACACCCTAGGGTCTCGGCCAACATGAAGAAGCAAAAACCCAGAACCTTTAGTTCAAGGGTTTCGGCCACTATGTTTTAAATGTCTAAAATATGTTAAAAACATGATAATATTATTTTATGTTCCCTTATGATTTTTAGAAGTTAATTGTAATTTTTGGGGATTTTTGGAGTACCCTAGGACACCCTAGGGTCTCGGCCAACATGAAGAAGCAAAAACCCAGAACCTTTAGTTCAAGGGTTTCGGCCACTATGTTTAAATGTCTAGAAATATGTTAAAAATCATGATAATATTATTTCATGTTCCCTTATGATGTTTAGAAGTTAAGAGTAATTTTTGGGAATTTTTGGAGTACCCTAGGACACTCTAGGGTTTCGGCCAACATGAAAGGAACAAAACCAAGGTCCCTATGTTTATGGGTTTCGGCCACCATGATTTAAATGTCTATAAATATGTTAAAAATTACGATAATGTTATTTAATGCTCCCTGATGATGTTTAGAAGTTATGTATAAATTTTGGGAATTTTTTGAGCACCCTAGAGGCCCATATGGTTCGGCCAACCCCAAGGACCCAAGGGTTAGGGTTGAGTCTTTAACTTCAAGCATATGTTTTTGTGTTGCCATGATATAAGGATGAAGGATGATGATTGTGTGAATTATCACATGGCCTTGGGACTCCATAAGTTTTGGCCAATAAGGGTTAATAGGATAAGAGTTAAGATTTATTCCAAGTAAGGGTCCCAATGGCCCTATGGTAAGATGTGATTTATGTTTATGAATGATATGCTATGTTATGAATGATATGCCATGCTTACGAATGATATGTCATGTTTATGAATGATATGCCATGGTTATACATGATATGCTATGCTTATGAATGATATGCCATGTTATGAATGATATGTCATGTTTACGAATGATATGCCATGTTTATGAATGATATGCCATGGTTATGCATGATAAGAATGATGTTACGACAAGTATGTTATGATCATGTTCATGATAAGAATGATGCCATGATAAGTATGCTATGAATGTCTTATGAATGATGAAGCATGCAAAGTATTTTACTTTATGAATGGGCTTGTACCGGACCCAAGTATGGGTCCAAGGGATGGGCACCTTAAGAACGCCCCGGTTCTGGACTACCGGAGCTGTCCACGGTTCTGGCACTACCGGAGCTGTGCAACAGGGATGGGCTCCTTGAGAACGCCTCGGTTCGGGGACTACCGACTATGCTGTCCTTACCCTAGTAGGTCGGGGCTAGCTACCTCGGATTTACTAGGGATGCGCGCTATGATGTATGTATGTGGTACAAGCCGGGGACCCCAAATGTTATGATGATGATGTTTAAGCATTTTCAAAGTATGTTTAAAAGTTAAGCATCCCTATGTATATGCATTCCACCCCTGCATTCATACATGTTATGCATTATGTTATGATAATGATGTGTTATGCTTATGCTCCATGTTAAAAGATATGTATGAGAATGAATGATCCATGTTATGATTAGGGTAAGAAAATGCTCTTATGATATCCTAGAATGTATGCCTATGTTTATGCCATATAGGTTGGTTTATATCTTATGTTTATATTTATGCCATGTCTCATGCCATGCTAGGAAAGTTTATTAAGTTATGTTCATGCCACATATGATGTCATGCTTAGAATGTTTACGATGTCTATGCTTGATATGCTAGAAAGTATGCCTATGGTGATTTACTTATGTTATGTTCATGCCATATGATGCTTAGAATGTTACGATGTCTATGCTTGATATGCTAGAAAGTATGCCTATGGTTGATTTACATCTTATGCTTATGTTCATGCCACATATGATGCCATGCTTAGAATGTTTAATTATGCTTATGCCTATGTTTATACTTTATGCCATGATAAGAATGTTCAATTAGATTTATGCCTATGTTTATGCTTTACGCTATGATAGAAATGTTTATGATGCTTATGTTCCATATGATTATGAATGAATGACGAATGATTTTAGTGAGTAGGAAAGAGTCTTACTAAGTCTGTGTGCTTATAGTCTTCTTTCCTTATACCGCAGATCATGCAAGGGGATAACGAGGAAGCAGCAGGAGGGCCTGAAGTATGTGTGTGTTGGTGACTTGGCCCATGAAATCAAATGTGTTAACCGTTTATGCTAAGAACTTTATTTTGACTACCTATATGCTCGAATAGTGACTTATGGAACTATATGATAAGATGCCCAGTATGATATGATATGAACCTTATGGTATGATGTTAAGCATGTTATGATATGATGATTAAGCATGATATTCATATGTGAAGTTCCATGTCATTATATTAGGGATGGTAGTAGGGGCATGTATATGTAATGTTTAAGTTATTCCGTTACAGTATGATGTTACATGCCTTAAGTATGTTAGCGTAACGCCGCTTTAGGGAAAAAAAAAGCGGGCGTTACAGGTATATACCTCTACCTTGTAAGATATCATCCACTGGTATGTGCTTCCTCAAAAACTGCCATATAAAAACAGATATACTCGGGTATAACTGTTGGGACTGGGTGCATGTTGACAAGGATACGGGTTCGTAAATTTTAAAATATTTACGTGCAGTGAAAGAATTAGCATAAATAATTCTCAAATTATTTTAACCACGTATCTAGCATGCAACCTTATGATGTGTGGACATGATCATAAATTAAAATTTTTCAAAAAAAGTAAACTAATTTACTTCGTACCTCGCGTAACTCGAAGAAAGGGACGAGATCCAACCGTAGCGTCCCTTGGATGCTTTGCCTCTATTCACGTCCACGCCGAGTTCTCTTTGGGATGACTTCACAAAGCCACGAGTTTTGTGCCGACGAGAACTACTAGATTCTCCAAAGGCACAACTAAAATATCAAGACAGAGAGATGGAAACTAACCACCAAGTAACGGAATCACGATTCCGTGGAAAGAAGGAGTTGCGTCCCGCTTCTTCTTCTTCTTTGGCACCTTCTTGGTGGAGGAGGCTCACGGCTAGGGGAGGTGGCGCCGGCCCTAGGGGAGGAAGTGGGCACCGGCCCTAGAGGGAGAGGGTGGGCGCCGGCCCTAGATAGAGAGAGGGAGAGAATGAGAGAGTGGGAGAGAGAGCTTCTTAATCTCTTGATTAATTGGAATTCAAGGCTCGCCTTTGGTTCCTTTATATAGTAGCCTCTCTATTGCCAAGTCTCCCTTTTAACGGAATTAACGAAATAAATTTTTCATAAGAAATTTATCTTATAAATTTTCTTATGAATTATTCCGTTATGCCAAGTTTTATTATAACTAACTTTATAATAAAACAAATACATCTCTCCTTTTAATTATGGAATAAAATTTGTATAAAATTTTCTTATCATGGAAAAATCAATTCATAATTGATTTTATAAATTAAAATTAAAACAATTCATGGTTCATTTTAGTTTCCATAAAAAAGAATAAATTTCTACAATTTTCTTTATATAAATTTCTTTATATAAATCTCTTTATATAAACTAATTTATTTATCCATAATTTTATAAAACAAATCACGCTTGATTTATTTTATAAATTAAACCAAATAAATTGGTTTCCCTCCATGTGGTGGCCGGCCAAACCAAAGAGGGTGGGCACCCTCTTTGGCCGGCCACACTAAGCCATCTCCATCGCGAATTAAACTCATTTAATTCGCCCAATAAGCCTTCAAAAGACTTAGCCATTTTAAGTTTCCGATGCGCCTCTGATAAATTCAGATTCGACTTATTTCTCTTGATTGGAAAATCTAATTTTCAACTCATTTTAAATCCCTCGGATTACTCGTAGTGCGTGTCACTAAATAGGCTTTCGATTTATGTTGGCCGTCTATAATTAACCAATTATAGAATGATCATGAGTGGCACCTAGTAGTACATCATGACCCCCAATTAATCGAAAGATCAACGGTTGACCTCAAAAATTATTCTGAATCCCTTCAGCAGCTCTAATGAATCGTGTCTCATTCCCTTCACCATCTTATACCCACTTGGTTCAGGACATGGTCTGTGTGTGTCAGTCCCCACTAGGCTGACTACGTCACACCTAGCCCAAATAATGTCTTTCTCGTCCAATGGATTTCTAATTACTCTCATGTATTTAAGAGACTCATACTCTAAACATGTCATGCTCTGGCCAGAGGCTTTGAGTAACAATCCGACGATAAGCCTTGGGTATACATCTCCTCGCAAGGAGTGGTGAATCCTGTGTAGGCTGTTCAAACATCTTCGGGCACTTCGGCTTATACCCAACCATCCTGGGTCCACACCTCCTTGGAGATGCTTGCTTAAGATGTTAAAGTATAAGTCTTCATGACCAAGATGACTTGAACACCGCAAGTCAAAGGATCATCGCACTTAAGCTGCAGTAAGAACTTCACTGACATGTCTATATATAGACTACCATGTGAAGTTTTACAGCCAGTCACTCCAATGAACTAGTTCCCTTAACTAGCATTCATGTTTATCTCCGGACATCCCAATGTCACCAGCCAGTGAAAATCAGCTGATTAGAGAATAACTCATGCTAGTCTCAACAGAATTGATAGTGTCCATATTTATCAATTCATCGACTAGGGACAATTTCAATACTTCACAATTGCACATGTAGAGATAATCACTAGTTGTGAATTCATCACAAATTCTCTCATGCTGTGAATTGTATTGCGGACATTCAGTAAATGAGTTTAAGATCCCAATCAAATACACAAATATGTATACTCAAATAGTGAATTTTTTTTATTAAAATAAATGTTTACAATCATAAGGCGATTGCCTTAGGACACTTCTCTCATATCACTAACAATAACAACTTACTCCAACAAGCACCCCAAATCGTAGCTATTGGCTGTACATTTCTAACACAGTTCCAAGCATATTTTAAAGAGAATTTTCCATTCCATGCAGGCTTCCAAATAATACTGTCCAAAGTATTAGAAAGAACCCCTGCATGAGTTGGATTTTCCTCCAGAATAGGCACCGCAACCTCTAAGATTTCCTCCACAATTCTAGCCTGTACCACCCCCTGCAATTTGTTCACCTTCCATCCCTGAACATTTATAAATTCTGCCACTTTGAAATCTGGATTTCCCACCACCGTAATTTTCTGATATAAAGAGCCTTGGTCCGACCAAGTATCATACCAGAAACTAAGCTCTCCGTGCCCAATGATCTAGCCAATATTCTTCTCTGCTAAGCTGCATATTTTGATCAACCTGCGCCAAAAGGGGAACACTCCCAATTTTCTGAGACTACACTTGCTGATTTCATTCCACAATACATTTTACTTAAGAAAATTGCCCAAGGTGTCTTCTGCTCTGTAAATCTAAACCAAAGTTTCATGGCAGTTGTTGTTGCAATATCTGATAGCTTTCTTATACCCAGAGCTCCTTCTAATTTCGGCTTACAAGCCTCTACCCAAGCCACCCAATGAATCTTTCTATTTGAATGTGTTGTTCCCTAAAAGAAGTTTGCAAAAATCATTTCCAATTGATAAAGGACTGATAATGGTGGTAGGAGAACTTGTAGAGTATATAGAGGAACCGAGGATAGCACACTCTGTATAAGTGTCAAACGACCACCATATGTTAGCCTCCTAATATTCCAACCAAGAAGTTTATTCCGTGCCTTCTCAATTAATGGCTGGAAATAATTTGACTTTCTATTTCCGGCAGCTATATGGACCCCTAAATATGTAATAGGATGAGAGCCTTCCATAAAACCAGTAATCGCTGCAATTTAATTTTTCCGGGCGCTATTGATGCTCTTTGCAGGGGAAAAAAACACCTTTACCAGCATTAACAGATTGTCGTGAGCAGATCTCATATACATCTAAAAATTTCTTTATTCTTTTGACATTGTTAACAACCCCATTCATTATAATCATGATGTTATCTGCATATGCTAGGTGTGATATCTTAGTATCACAACCTGAAATCAAATATAACTGCGGGAACTTGCAAAATAATTTATCCAAACCTCTAGATAAAAATTCAACAGCAATTATAAATAGAAGAGGGGATAAAGAGTCACCTTGCCTTAGTCCTTCCTTTGAATGAAAGAAACCAGCTAAATGACCATTCACTTTGATAGAAAATCAACATTCAGTGATGCAACGTCAGATCAATCCTATAAAGAGATCAGAAAATCTGAAAGCCTCCATAACTTTGAACAGAAAGCTCCATTGAACTCTATCAAATGCTTTGGCCATATCCAACTTTAAAATCAAGTTGCCACCCCTAACATGATAGTTCAACTTGTGATTAAGTTCTTGGGTCAATAAGATATTATCTGAAATTAATCTTCTTGCTACAAATCCACTTTGTGAGGGGGAAATCAGTTTTTCCATAATCTGTCCCAGCCTTGAAGAGATTAGTTTAGAAATAATTTTGTTGGAGACATTGCCCAAACTAATAGGTCTGAAGTTTCTCCACTGTTCTGCATTGTCTACCTTGGGAATCAACACTATGGTGGTAGCTGCCATCCCTTTTGGCATTGAATTGCCGTGAAAAAAATCCAAAACTGCCTTATGCATGTCTTCCTTTATGATTTCCCAACAGGCCACATAGAATTCTGCAGAAAAGCCATCTAGACCAGCCACACTGTCTCTTCCCATCCCCCATATAATTTGTTTAATCTCATCCAAAGTCGGCAATGCTGTAAGATTAGAATTGTCACCAGCAGTTATGAGAGTTGGAATGCAATCAAAACATACAAAATCACAGTTGAATTCTTCTCCAGTCATCAGCTTCTCAAAGAAAACTGCAGCTGAAGCATAAATTTGCTCTGGCTTGTCTAAACATACACCCTCCTCCCATATTCGAAAAATCCTGTTTATTATTCTTCTTTTCTGTGCCAGGCCATGGAAAAACTTTGTGTTTCTTTTACCTTCAAATGCCCATTTGGTCGCATCCCTTTGCTTCCAGAAGGTCTCTTCCATATTGAGAGTTTGGAAAAGTTTTGCTTGATGTTTTGCCCTATTTAGTCTGTTTGTTTCCGTAGGGTCTAAATCAAAATTCCTCTCCGCATTTGCAAAAAGCTCCTCTGCCTTCTTAATATTATCATGTATATTTTCAAAAACTTCCCAATTTCACCATTTCAGATGTGTTTTGAGCCTTTTTAGTTTATGTTGCAGTTTGGTCAGTCCAGAAACCAAAATTGGCAGAATCCAGTTTAACTTAACAGTTTGCAGAAAATTGTGATGCTTGATCCACATGTTCTAAAACCGAAAAGCGGCAGCCGGCGTTGTAAACCCAGGGAAAGTAATCAATAGGGGACAATGATTCGAAGCCGCTCTACTCAAGTGTTATATCCGTACTGAGAACTCATGACTGTGCCAAGAAGGTGAAATAAGTATTCTATCCAAACGCTTCCAGATTTTGCCATTCGTCCATGTAAGCTTGTCACCCACATAGCCACAATCCAGCAGTCTAGATAACATTAGAAACTCACTGAAATCGTTTACTGGTTCCATTCTAGAAATAAATCCTTTAGAACATTCACCAGGATTAGAGACCACATTAAAGTCTCCTCCTACTAGCCAGAAGGCATCATTATTTGGTCTAATATCCAAAAGTTTCTCCCAAAGAAAAGATCTCTCCAGCTGAGTGCATTTAGCATACACCACCGTGATTATCATACTAATAGGGAAAAGCTGAGAGCTTACTTCTAGGTGCAAAAACTGCTCATGATCTAATAAAATCCTGTATACAATATTAGAATTATACAAAAACTAAATTTTCCCGGAACAGTTGGAAATGACTGTTTCAAAGCCCAACCTTCTAGTAATGAATGCTTCATCTAATTCAATAAAAGGTTCAAGAATTCCCAGAAAATTAAGATGATGAAGTTTCTTCAGAAAAAGCACTCTACGAGGGATGCATTATTACCTATCCCTCTTATGTTCCAAATGATTCCTGACATTAAAAAATTGAGGAGGGGAGGCAAACCTTTGTGCTTGGGCTTTGCTTCTAGTCTCTCTTCAGCCACCAATTGACACATTATTAGGAATAAGGGCCTTTTTCCCCTTCTTTTTATTTAGTGTATCCGATAATGTTTCTTAAACTTGTGGTGTCGCTGGTTTCTGAAATTTTTGATCCAGCGAAAGCTTTTAAAGTCTCATCCTCCTTAATAATCTTATTTCCTTGCACAGTTGATTTACTCCTGTTGGTTTTTTTATACATCACTTGTACATTGGCTACTCCAAGCCTTTTTCTCATGCTTGGGCTAACTAACAATGGTGAAGAAATACTTCTTTGCAGTTGCTCTGCCTCTGCATCTTCAGATTCTTCCTCCACCTCAAAAGACTTGGAAAAATCAGCCTCATTTGAAACCTTCTGATCTTCCCAAGAGCTTTCATCTTCCTCCTGATCTAAGTTCTCTGGTAATTGCTTCAATCTGTCTAAGACTGAATTTTTTTTACTGAAATTGGAAGATTAATCATCACATTCACTGAATCCTTCTGCAAATTGCCTTCTATAACAGCTGTTTCCTTCTGTGCAAAAAACTCCTCTCTGGCTTGCAGAAATTGATGATGTTCCTCTGTCTCCTTGCATTGCTCATCACTTGCAAATTTGCCCCCAGCCTTCCCCTGCACTAGGTTTGCAACCTTTGACATGTTTTGTCTCTCCACAATTAATGACTGAGATGTTTTTGATACATTCCTTACTGTTGTTTGCATAGATTGTGAATCTGAAACTTCTACTGTTTTATCTTTAAGACTTCCTGTTTGAATCAAAGACCTTGATACATTTCGAGCACCACCTGGAATTTCTTTGATTGTTTCCACAGAGCCTTTATCATTCCCTTCCTGCTCCACAAAACCTTCAATTCCTCCTTGTTCATCATTCTCCAATTCAGCAAATAATTGAAACTGATTATCATATCCTCCTACTTGCCTTTTTTTTAATCCATTTCAGTTTCTCTGGATATGCTGAGACCAGCTCTTCAGCTTGCATATCAGGTAAAGTAGAAAACACTTCTTTCCCTCTTCTGCTATTTAGTTTCGATCTTAAATCTTCAATAGACATCTTAGGATTATTCCTGGTAGCTTTCCACACTGGTTTTCGCTTATTTCCATTAACATAGCACTCCTCTACATTGTGTCCCAAATGTTTGCAGTCCACACAGTACTTCGGTTGTCATTCATAGACCACCTTCTATAGCTGCTTTTCCTCCCCAATGCCAATCCAGAAATCTTCTACCTTGAGTTTTAATAAGTCAATCTCAACACATATTCGTGCTACTGATAGTCTAGTTCCATCAGCCGTGCCTTCATCGATTTTAATAGGCTTACCAACGATCCGAGCCACCGAGAAGAGGCTGTGCTTGTTGAACATGTGAATTGGTAGATCAGGTAGCTGTATTCATATCGGCACCACTGAGGATTCAGCTTCATATGTAAAGTGAGGTGACCACTTGAAGATTCTCAATGCCACACCTCCTATAAACCATAGCCCCTGACCCCAAACATGAGCCATATCTTCATTTGAAGTTAGATGAATAAAGATATAACCAGCACACAGAAATATGATATTATAGTAACTAGATAACCCTAGATTACCAAATGCTTGGAAAATTACTGTTTGACTAGGCCGCCACCCCGAAAATTTTCCGATCAGAGCAAATTGATAAGGTTCGGCCATACCTAGTGTTTCCTCTTCAGAATAGAAAATTCCAGGCTTGTTGTTGTTGATCGTGATTGGTTTGAAGAGTTCCCCACATCATCGAAGCTTTTCTTTAACGCACGATGCGAAACAGGCTTCACAGCTACCACATAAGAAGTAATTGTAGAAGCCAACTTCGCAATCTGAGGTGAGTTTGCAGAGTCGATCTTGGGATTTGGCGCCGCCATATGAGAGGGGTTTGCCTCCATATGAGAGTGGTTTGCAATCGGTGGTGCCGCCTCTGTCCTTGATGCCGCGATCCTGATATCGGAGATATTTTGAGACACGTCACTCAAGGAGGCCAGAGGTGGAAAGGAAGAGGTGGCAGGGAGGGAAGGAGGATGTTGTGGATCCAACGCCGGCGCCCTAGGGCCACCGGCGGCTCGCGCCACCATCAGAAGGCGCGCGCGCCCAGAACCGCGCAGTTGTCGCCTTTGAATCACCTAGAGAGAGAAATCGCCAGTCGTCCAAAAAGACTTACTATCCACATGTTTGAGGCCTCCTTCACCTTCACCTATACACATGGAAAACACACTCTTTTGGTACCCAAATTTTTGATCCACAAGCATCGTTTAAGAATGTCTTTGGTACCCAAGCCTTCTTGATATTTCCCTTAGCCCCTTATCTCCTAGATCCACCATTCCTACCCATAAGTGAGACAAAGGCCACTTCCTTGGTCTTTGGCCTATATCCTAATCCGGCCTTGTTATAGACGGCTCTTTGACTGTTTATTATCATGTCAAGGTTACTAGAGTCGACTTGAAACTTTCTAAGTGCCTTGGCTAGGTCTTCTACCTTTTTCCTTAGTTCCTTATTTTCATGTTCAAAGCATGTATCATGTGACATAAGAGAACAAGCATGCAAGTCTTCCTTAAGTTTTGTAGATTCTACTCTAAGCATGGCAATTTCATCTTTCAAGTCCTTAATTTTACTTCTAGCTTTAGCTAAGTCCATATTGGTACTATAAATAATTTTAACCAAGGTAGAAGAGGTAAGCTATATACCTCACTTACCGATGCCTCTGATTCAGATGATGATGATGAGCCACTTTCTTCTTCACTACTTGAGCATTTCTCATCAACTGATAACTCTGAGTGGTCCACTCCCACAAGAGCAAAATGGGACACTTGCTCCTCTTCCTCCTCCGAGGATGATGGATCATCCCAGGTGTCCTTGAGGTTGGTGGCACTCTTCTCCTTTCCTTTTGACTTCTTCTTGTCACTTCTCTTCTTTTCTTCCTTCTTTTCTTCCCTTCTCTTTTGTTGGGGACACTCATTCTTCATGTGTCCCTCTTGGTGGCAGTTGTAGCAGATAATGTCTTTTGCCTTCCTCTTACTCTTGGATCCTTTCCTAGCATCAGACTTGTTAGAAAAACTTTTAAATGCCCTACGCATTTTTCTTACCATGAGGCATCTTGGTCGCTGTCCATAGAGGTACTAGACTCCTCTGAGTCAGATGAAGAGGAGTAGACCACCTTCTTCTTCTCCTTCTTCTTTTTCTTCTCCTTTTCTGCAATGAAAGCTATACCTTTCTCTTTGGCCGAAACATTAGCTTGCTCATATAATTCGAATTCGTAAAATAAATCATCTAATTTAACTGTAGACAAATCCCTTGATACTTTGTAGGCATCAACCATTGATGCCCACAAGGTTGTTCTCAGGAAGGATTGTAGAACGTACCTTACGAGATCCCGATTTTCAACATTCTCTCCAATCACATGGAGTTTGTTGATGATCTCCTTTACCCTTCCATGAAACTGGCTCACGGTCTCATTGGTCTTCATGGATAGTGATTGGAGCTGGGCAACGAGTAGATCCTTCTTTGCCCGTCTTGACTCGTTAGACCCTTCATAGAGTTCAACAAGTTTCTCCTATAACTCCTTGGCGCTCTTGAATGGCCCCACCTTGTTGAGTTGCTCCTTTGAGAGCCCGCATTGAAGTGTGGTGGTGGCCTTTGCGTTTACTTGCGCCTTCTTCATAATTTCCTTCGACCGTGTTCTCATAGGTAGTGGCTCTCCTCTTTCGTCAACGGGTGCATCAAATCCATCTACAACACTTATCCAGTTTTCAATATCATTCATCAAGTAGTATTGCATTCTACCTTTCCAGTATGCGAAGTCATTCCCGTCGAAGAATGGAGGCCGTGCAGTGCTGTAACCCTCTTGAAACGCCATTTTTCTTTACTCCAGTCGACGGTGAGTTCTCCCGAAGCGAACCGGATCTGATACCAATTGTACGATCGAATGCGTTGCTAGAGATGGAGGGGGGGGGGGTAAATAGCACTTTTCCGAGTTCTCTAAAAAATTGTTAGCGCAATACAAAAAATATAATGAAAAGTAATATGAACAACGCTAACACGAGGATTTACTTGGTATCCACCCGAACGGGTGACTAATCCAAGGATCCACACGAGTTCTCCACCTCCACTATCAAAAGTCTCCTTTAAGGTGGAGAAACCATTACAAAAGTGTCTTCTTCCTCTTTACAAAAAGCGATGAAGAACGAGAAGAAGATCTGAAGACTAGTCGCACGAACAACACTTCGTTACAGTAAAAAATCATATCGTTCACGTGCGGAAAAGTCCCCTTTTATAAGAGAACAGGACAACTTCGCAAGCTGTCCAGACCCATACCAGTCGACTTCCCCTGGGGCAGTCAACTGGCCTAGCAATAAATGCCAGCCAACGACTAGTTTTGGGGGGGGGGGGTACCAGTCAACTGCCCCCAGGGCAGTCGACTGCCCTCTGGCCAGTCGACTACCCTGCCTCTCAATTCACTTACAACCACTCCAAATACTCTCCTTCACGTGTGCCTTCAGGTATGCTCCCTAGGCTTGCCCCTTGAAGTCTTCTTCCTCTGGCTATCGTCCCTCGGATGCGCACACAAGCCATCGCTTGGCTTGCCTCCATGCCACCCTTCATGTGTGCTCTTGAAGTCCACTTCCCGGCTTGCCCTTGGAGTCCACCTCCCTCAGCTCTTGTCCCTCGGATATATTCTCCATGTGTGAATCTCCAAGTCCTACAAACTCAATCACACATATCAAATACAACATAACACCCTAACCTTAAACTTATTGACACACATCAAAACCATGATCTTCCCGATCATTCTTGGGCCGATTGCCTTAACACCTACACCACTCAATATATTGTTAGGCAAAACATTGATCTATGTACTAATTACCTTTTCGTTTGCATTTGCTTGATCTTGTTGTTCTTGATTCCAATATCTAGGCCTAAGCTTCTTCCCGTGCTTATCCTTTGGAATCTCGAAGGGCTCTTCAAGCGCATTCCTAAGGTTCCATTCCATCCTGAACCATGTCTCCATTCTTGCTTTCCAATAGCCGAAATCCTCATGGTCATATGGCGGTGGAGTGTAGATATCGTCCCCAAATTTGTCTTCAATGGTTCTTCTCCTCTAGCTTTTGCTCCTTTGGCGGTTAGTCCAATCAAGAGTAGTCCTAGCTCTGATACCACTTGTTGGATCATGTACGTTGCTAGAGGGGGGTGAATAGTAAATCTTCGTACTCGTTCCTCCTACGTTGTTAGTCGCGCAAGCGGAAATACAATAAAACAATAAACTAACAACAAGAACAATGCTAACAAATCAGATTTACTTGGTATCCACTCCGAAGGGTGACTAATCCAAGAATTCGTAGGTGGATCAATCCCCGGATAACCTCCGGCTAGCCCTTGTCGCTCCTTGTGGGTGGAGAAACCTCACCACAGCACTTCGACAATCCTTGAGCACCAAGACTACTATCTTTCCTTTAACAAAGACAAGATTCGTCCAACCTTTCAGCCAACACGAAGTCCTCTTTAAATAGGACTCGGGCTGAAACCCTCGCCACCAGTCGACTGCTCCCAGGGCAGTCGACTGGTGTCACTGAAAATCGATCATTGCAACCCCAACGTTCAAATTTTCAGCCAACTCACCAGCCACCTACCAGTCGACTGCTCTCAGAGCAGTCGACTGGTCCCAGGTCGACTACATTCTGTGAGTTTTATCAGTCGACTGCCCCAAAGGGTAGTCGACCGCCCCACTCACATACCTAGGGTTTCCCTTCCCGAGTACACTTCTCTCAGCATTCGAACCATAGGATTTCCCGAGTACTATCACACAACACTCGTACCCTCACAACTCGACTGACTCCTCATCAGCAGTCTCGACTATTGCCTTCGCGCCCTCTTCATCTTCGGCTCCCATCCCTCGGATGCACGCAAGCCTCCAGCTTACCTCCATGTTATCATTCATGCATGCCTCGAAGTTCGCACCTCTCAGCTCATCGTCCCTGCTCTCTAAGGTTCCTCGGGTGCACACAAGCCTCCAGCTTGTCTCCATGCCACCCTTCACCATACCGAGGCCGTCCAGCTGTCCGTAAGGTGGACGATCCCGATACTTCGGTGGATGATTCCTCGGAATACCTCCGGCTATCTCTTATCGCCCCCTGTGAGTGGAGAAACCTCGCCACAACCCATTGACACGACCTAAGAATTTGTAGGCTACTAACAGGCTCTAACCAAGTGTGTTTCGCCAAAGAAATGTAGCCAAACACGAGCTCTCTTAAATAGAGCTCGATCCTGTTTTGACCGTTACCAGTCAACTGCCCCTAGGGCAATCGACTGGTATTCGCGAATTCAAATGTCACCGCCTTGACGATTCACATTCTGGTCGACAACAGTCGACTGCCCAGTTAACTGCATCAGTCGACTAGTTCATTACCAGTTGACTGATCACTCTCTGCTCTATATCAGTCGACAGCCCTAGCACCAGTCGACTGCTATCTAAGGTTTCCCTTCCCGAGTACAATTTGCTCAGCACTCGAACCCTAGGATTTCCCCTCCCGAGTACAGTTCTCTCAGCACTCGAATCCTCACGACTCAGTTGACTTTTCCTTCAACAGTCTAGACCTGTTGCCTTCAAGCCCTCTTCAACTTTGGATCTCGTCCCTCGGATGCATACAAGCCCGCGGCTTGTCTCCCATGCCACCATTCACGTATGCCTCGAAGTCCGCTTCCCTCAGCTCATCGTCCCTACTCCAGCAGCCTCGATCTATTGCCTTCAAGCCCTCTTTGACTTTTGTAATGCCCCAAAATTCCCATTTTTAGTTCTTAAAGTCCTTAGAATTATTTAAAAATGGTTTAGAAATATTCTAGATATTTTTATGAATTTTTAGAATATTTTTATGGAATTTTCCGAGTCCGTTTAGTATTTTTAAAGAAGGAAAAACATTAAAGGGCAGCAGGGGGTTCGAACCCGCGACCACCAGAAGAGCAAGCACGCGCGTCACCGGCTGGGCTAGGCTATCAAGCACAACAAAAGGTGAAGAGAAATATATTTATAGAGTAGTTACGTTTTTTCCATAAAGATAGTATAAATAGATAAGTTAAGAGAGGAAATTGGATTTTTGGTTTTCTCTCTTCCTCACCCTAGCCGCGTGACTCACGCACGGGAATCCTCTTCCCCTCTCTTGTGCGCACGCCAACACCAAGCCGAGACTTCCTCTCCTCTTCCAAGGGGGCGCCGGCCAAGAGGGAACCATGGAGACGGAGCGTTTCGTCCGTCTCGACGAGGAGAACGCGTAGGCGCGGACGGTTCGTGGAGATCTCACTTTTCTCACGAGCCCTAGATCTCAATTTCGGTAGTAAGTTCAAGGAAACCAATGTAAGTACTGCTCACCTGCAGTAAGAGGCAGTTTTTCCGCAAGAATTTCCCTTAAAAGTTTTTAAAAGAGATATTTCCTTCTTGTTAAGATTTTTGTATGTGATCTTAGTTCATTATATGCTTATATATATTTAATTGAGTACCCTATATGAGGTTAGGGTCCAAGAAAAGCTATGAGAAAAGAAAAGAGAAGATAAAGATAAGAAAAGAAAGGGCCAAGGCCTTAAGAAATCTCCAAAAGTCAAGACTTAGGGATTTGAGCACACAAGAGGCTCGTTAAAATGCCAAGGCATTCAAGATAAGAAAAAGTAAGCTATTTTATTTTATAAGGCCAGTACCCGGCGTCCAAGGGCGTCGTTAAAGAAATCCAGGTGTCCAATTCCAAGGTCTTGGCCCTGGTAGACCAAGGTCTGCTCTATTAGGATTGGTGGCTCGCTACCCCAACCTTTTAGGGAACGCGCATAAGATGGTACTTACGTATTAAGTGGATCCAAGTTATTATTATTTTCAAGTATATGCTTTAGCAAAGTTTTCTAAAGTTTAAAGAAGTTTTCAAAAAGTTAGAGAAAGATTTAAAGTTAAAGAATTGCTAAAGTTTCGAGTTAAGCCAAGAAATGTGAGTTAAGATTTATTAATGCTTGAGTATGCATGTTTTGAGTTATACATGTTTAATTTAGTTTTCTTTCAAGCATAAAAGTATCTCATGTGATTTCATACTGTTTAAGAAGCATGTTTGCACATTTCGAGATTTTGTGAGCTAGATAGTACTTACTAAGCTTTATGCTTATAGATGCATTTCCTCTTACTGTAGGTAAAGGTAAAGATAAGCAATTCTGAAGGAAGGCGACAAGGCGATGCTGAACGACGTGTGTGTGGTGGCTGATTTTGGAGAGATCCTTGAGACGAGACAATTTAGTTATTTGAATTACAATGTTTAAGTTTATTCAAATTCCAAGTTATTGCTTTATGGAGTTTAGCGAACATTTAAGCTTTGGATAGTATTACATGCTTAATTTCTTAGAGTAAAGATTCCATGACATTTCATTTAGCATACATATCCTTATGATTGCATTGGATGAGTAGAAGTGTGAGTAGTTTGGAATATTGATACTTTGTTGAAGATATTGATGCATGTGCCAAGATAGTACTAGTTCCCCTTTGAATCAAGTTTTTATTGCTTAAATATGTTAGAAAAGTTGCATTCACATTTCATAATGCTTTAGCAAGGTTATAGAACATGTATTTGGTGTTATGAATGCATAGGAGTCAAGATTGGTACAAACTCTAAGGTTAAAGTTCATATAAACTTGAATAGCTTATTTACTTCCACAAAAGTTCTAATTTCGAGTTTATGAAGTTGTTTTGATTGGCTAAAATGTTTAGGAAACTAGTATAGAGTATAGAAATGGTGTTGTGTCTTTGTACGGCTTGAAACTATATGTTTGGTGGGCTTTCGAAACTAAGTTCCGAATCTGAATTTTCAGTTTTCAGGCGTACCAGTCGACTTGTACAGGACCAGTCACCTGCCCCATCGAACAGTAGCTTCTATTCGATGCACCAGGCAACTGCAAAAAGGTCAGTCGCCTGGTATCAGTCGACTGCTATATAGCAGTCGACTGGTATCATTAAAGAGAAGTTGTGTAGAGCAGCTGGTTAGTGCTTTAGTGTTACAACTAAGAGGTCTAGGGTAAATCCTGCAAAGCAAATAAAATGAAAGTTGTTTTGTTTTTTTGAAAAAAAAAGGAGAAGGAAGAAAAAAAAAAGAAAAAAGAAAAAAAAAGATTTCCGCATTCTTAGTCGTGCATTAGAGTCGAGAAGTAGACAAAAGTAACGATCCGTCTAAGGTAGAGAAGGCGGGTCGCTACAGGTGGTATCAGAGCAGTTCCCATTCTCCAGCATCACACACACATCAGCATCAACCTTGCCGTCTTCAAGTAAGAAAGCTTTAAGTTTCAGTTTTTCTATTGCTCCTTTACTTAACTTCAGTATAGAGAAATGCTTAAGTACTTACTCATATGTGCATAGAACAAGGAAGCATGTTTAATACCTTAGTACCACGGAATCATGTTTAATCCCTAGAATGGATATTAAAGAAATGCTTAAGTACTTACTTGATTTGCCCAAAAGTAAGTTTTGGGATTATGGCACGCAAGGTGCTTGATAAAAGTTTTGAGTAAGACCAAGGTCTTACTAAGCCCTAGAACGAGTTCTAGGACTAAGAAATGAGATAAGAATCAAGACCAAGGTCTTGTTATATCCTAAAGCAAGTTTGGGAACATTAACATTAAGTGTTAAGTTATACATTTGAGGACGTCCTAGAAAGGCCCAAAACGAGGAGCAAGCTCCTAGAGGGAAAGAGGCAACAGAGTCAGTACCCCCACCAAATTCTTAGACGTGGGCTCGTTACAGAGACATTAGCAGAACACAGCAAGTTATTGCACTAGGATGCTAACCAGCAGGTCGTTATTATTACCTCGCCGGTGGCGAATTAGTGGCACAGTTGTGATCGAGACCATCGATTACATCTGTAGTTCGGCAAGGGGTAAGCAAGAAGCGTACCTCATTCAGTAGGAGAAACTGAAGCCAGGGAACTTCCCAGGCACAAGCAAACCATGGGATGCTTAAGCATGGTTCAAAACGTTGGAAAGAATAGTAGGGCTACTGGACTGGCATGAGGTAGAGAAGATAAAGTGTGCATCTTTCTGCCTTACGGGAGATGCTAGAATATAGTGGAAGAGAGTCAAGGCCAAGAGAAATGTCAGCCAGATGACATGGGCCGACTTCGAGACTGAGTTCTTCGAAGAATACTTTCACATGCAAGTAACCAACAAGCATTATGATGAATTCACGGAGTTCAGACAAGGAGAACTATCCGTGGATGAAGCAGTGAAGATGTTTAAGCGGTTAGCTCATCTGTGCCCAGAGCTAGTTAGCACAGAAAAAGAGATAGTTAGGCTAATGCTCAAGATGTTAAGGCCTGAGATAGCGTTGAAGGGGGCTAGCGGTGTTAAGAGGCTGCAAACCTCCGAAGAACTAATAAGTAGTGCTTTGATCACTGAGCACTACTTAAACAGTATAAAGGCCACCAGAAAGGTTGAACGATGAAGTTCTTAACAACCTTACCGTCAGGGGAAGTAATGGCCTCTACTGAGAGGCTAAGGGCAGTATCAATCTAGATTTCCAACCGAGAGCTCTACAGTGACTTGTTAGTCCTTGAGATGAAGGATTACGATGTCATTTTAGGAATGGACTTCTTGAGCAAGTATAATGCTTCTATAGACTGCCGCAAGAAAAAGTCAAGTTCACACCAGAAGCAGAACCTTCATTTGAGTTTATTGGAGACCCAAGGAGAAAGATAAATAGGTTCCTACCTACCTTACAAGCTCAGAGAATGTTAGAGAAGGGGTGCTCTGGTTTTCTAGCTCATATAGTGGATGCAAGTCAAGGAGAAGGATTGAAGAGAGAAGAAGTGAGGGTAGTCTGTGACTATCCTGAGGTGTTTCCTGAAGAGTTACCAGGACTCCCTCCCAATCGGGAAATTGAGTTTGAAATTGAGTTGGCCCAGGAACCAACCCAATTTCGAAGGCACCTTATCGCATGGCACCAGCAGAACTGAAAGAATTACAAGAACAATTGCAAGAGCTGCTTGACAAGGGTTTCATCCGCCCTAGTCATTCACCTTGGGGAGCTCCTGTACTTTTCGTCAAGAAGAAGGATGGGTCTATGCGTCTGTGCATAGACTACAGAGCTCTGAACAAGGTAACCATCAAGAACAAGTACCCCCTTCCTAGAATAGATGATTTATTTGATCAACTCAAAGGGGCTACAGTGTTCTCGAAGATAGATCTGCGTTCTGGGTATCATCAGCTAAAGGTTAAAGAAAGTGACATCCCAGGACGCCTTCAGGACAAGATACGGCCACTACGAATTTGTAGTAATGCCTTTTGGAGTAACCAATGCTCCAGCAGTCTTCATGGAGCTGATGAACCACATCTTCAGGGAGTATCTCGATAAATTCGTCATTGTATTTATTGATGATATTCTCATATACTCACAGACTCCAGAGGACCATGCTACACACTTGAGGATAGTGCTGCAGATCCTTCAGCAGGAGAAGCTCTATGCAAAATTCTCAAAGTGTGAGTTTTGGCTAGATCAGGTGACCTTCCTAGGTCACATTGTATCCAAAGAAGGCATTCAAGTTGATCCAGCCAAGATAGAAGCAGTCAGCAACTGGTGTAGACCCAAGAATGCCAGTGAAATCAGAAGCTTCTTAGGCCTGGCAGGATATTACAGAAAATTTGTGGAGGACTTTTCCAGAATAGCCTCTCCACTCACAGCCCTGACCAGAAAGAACCAGAAGTTTGAGTGGTCAGATAAATGCGAGCACAGTTTCCTAGAACTGAAGAAAAGATTGACTAGTGCTCCCATCCTGACTGTTCCAGAGAGTGACAAGGCCTTTGACATCTACAGTGATGCATCCAAGATGGGCCTTGGAGCTGTCCTCATGCAAGACGGTAAAGTAATAGCATATGCCTCCAGACAGCTCAAGGACTATGAGAAGAATTACCCTACCCACGACCTTGAGCTAGCAGCTGTGGTTTTCGCACTGAAGCTCTGGAGACACTACCTGTATGGAGTGCAGTGCAGAATCTTCACAGACCATCAGAGTTTGAAGTACTTCTTCACTCAGAAGGACCTGAATATGAGGCAGCGCAGGTGGCTAGAGTTGGTCAAAGATTATGACTGTGAAATCCTCTACCACCCAGGTAAAGCTAATAAAGTGGCAGATGCACTGAGCAGAAATCCTGTGCAGCACTGATGTCCCTATCATCACTGTCTCCACCACTTCAGAAAGAAATAAAGGATTTTGGAGTCGAGGTAATAATTGGGCAACTTTCTGCATTGACTCTAGAGTCAACCCTGCTTGTGGATATACAAAGAAAGCAAAGTCAAGACCCAGAGATCCAGAAGATCAAGCAGGAGATCCAAGAGGCAGAAAATTCAGAGTTTCGAGTATCAGATAGTGGCATCCTCTATCTTGGAGACCGCCTTTGCGTCCCCAATGATGAGGAACTAAGAAAGAATATTCTAGAAGAGGCCCACAGTACCCCGTACTCTATGCATCCTGGTTCTACCAAGATGTACCAAGATTTAAAGCAAAGGTTCTGGTGGTCTGGACTCAAGCGAGACGTGGCCAGATATATCAGTACCTGCTTGACCTGCCAGAGAGTCAAAGCAGAACACCAGAGACCAGGAGGAGTTCTACAGCCACTTCCCATTCCAGAGTGGAAGTGGGAAGAAATATCCATGGACTTTATCACAGGTCTTCCAAGAACCACCCATGGACACGATGCAATATGGGTGATAGTGGATAGATTGACCAAGTCTGCCCACTTCCTAGCCATCAAGTTATCGCATTCGGTAGAGCAGTTAGCACAGCTGTACGTGAAAGAAGTAATCAGGCTTCACGGAGTTCCGAAGTCGATCGTTTCTGACAGAGATGGGCGGTTCATCTCCCATTTTTGGAGGTGTGTTCAGGACGCCCTAGGCACCAGACTTCAGTTCAGCACAGCTTTCCATCCCCAGACAGATGGACAAACAGAGAGAGTAAATCAGATTTTAGAAGACATGCTCAGGGCTTGTGCGTTGGACTTTAAAGGTAGTTGGTGCAAATTTCTGTGCTTAGCTGAGTTTGCCTACAACAATAGCTATCAGGCCACCATCAGGATGGCACCTTATGAGGCATTGTATGGCAGGAAATGCAGATCACCCATATGTTGGCAAGAAGCTGGTGAGAAGAAAGAGATGGAGTCAGGACTAGGCAGCCAGACTGAGCTTATAGATGAGACCACTCAGGCTATCCAGACGATCCGCCAGAGGATTGAGACTGCCCAGAGTAGACAGAAAAGTTATGCTGACACACGCCGTAGGCCACTTGAATTCCAAGTTGGAGATTCAGTATTTCTCAAGGTCGCTCCTATGAAGGGAGTGATGAGATTTGGCAAAAAGGGCAAGCTGAGTCCTCGCTACATAGGACCCTACAAGATTATAAAGAGAGTTGGGAAGGTAGCCTATGAGCTGGACTTGCCAGAGGATATGTCAGCTATCCACAGTACCTTTCATGTCTCTATGCTAAAGAAGTGTATTCACGACCCTAGCCAAGTGATTCAGCCTCAGTCAGTACAGATCCAAGAAGATCTTAGCTATGAGAGCAGACCGACACAGATAGTGGACAAAGCAGTTAAAAGATTAAGAAACAAAGAAGTGCCACTAGTGAAGGTCATCTGGCAGAATCAAAAGCATGAGGAGGCTACTTGGGAACGTGAGGACAGCATGAGAGAAAGATATCCAGAATTATTCTAAGTTCGAGGACGAACTTTTATAAGGTATGGGGGATTGTAACGCCCCAAAATTCCCATTTTTAGTTCTTAAAGTCCTTAGAATTATTTAAAAATGGTTTAGAAATATTCTAGATATTTTTAGGAATTTTTAGAATATTTTTATGGAATTTTCGAGTCCGTTTAGTATTTTTAAAAAGGAAAAACATTAAAGGGCAGCAGGGGGTTCGAACCCGCGACCACCAGAGAGCAAGCGCGCACGTACCGGCTGGGCTAGGGTATCAAGCACAACAAAGTGGAGAGAAATATATTTATAGAGTAGTTACGTTTTTCAATAAGATAGTATAAATAGATAAGTTAAGAGAGGAAATTGGATTTTTGGTTTTCTCTCTTCCTCACCCTAGCCGCGCGACACCCACGGGAATCCTCTTCCCCTCTCTTGTGCGCACACCAACACCAAGCCAGACTTCCTCTCCTCTTCCAAGGGGGCGCCGGCCAAGAGGGAACCAAGGAGACGAGCGTTTCGTCCGTCTCGACGAGGAGAACGCGTAGGCGCGGACGGTTCGTGAGATCTCAAGTTTCTCCGAGCCCTAGACGTCAATTTGGTTGTAAGTTCAAGGAAACCAATGTAAGTACTGCTCACCTGCAGTAAGAGGCGGTTTTTCCGCAAGAATTTCCTTAAAAGTTTTAAAAGAGATATTTCCTTTTGTTTAGATTTTGCATGTGATCTTAGTTCATTATATGCTTATATATGTTTGATTAGTACCCTATATGAGTTAGGGTCCAAGAAAAGCTATGAGAAAAGAAAAGAGAAGATAAAGATAAGAAAAGAAAAGGCCAAGGCCTTAAGAAATCCCCAAAAGTCAAGACTTAGGGATTTGAGCACACAAGGGCTCGTTAAAATGCCAAGGCATTTAAGATAAGAAAGAAAAAAAAAGCTATTTTATTTTCTAAGGCCAGTACCCGGCGTCCAAGGGCGTCGTTAAAGAAATCCAGGTGTCCAATTCCAAGGTCTTGGCCCTGGTAGACCAAGGTCTGCTCTATTAGGATTGGTGGCTCGCTACCCCAACCTTTTAGGGAACGCGCATAAGATGGTACTTACGTCTTCAGTGGATCCAAGTGATTATTATTTTCAAGTATATGCTTTAGCAAAGTTTTCTAAAGTTTAAAGAAGTTTTCAAAAAGTTAAAGAAAGATTTAAAGTTAAAGAATGCTAAAGTTTCAAGTTAAGCCAAGAAAAGTGAGTTAAGATTTATTAATGCTTGAGTATGCATGTTTTGAGTTATACATGTTTTTAGTTTTCTTTCAAGCATATAAGTATCTCATGTGATTTCATATGTTTAAGAAGCATGTTTGCACATTTCGAGATTTTGTGAGCTAGATAGTACTTACTAAGCTTTATGCTTATAGATGCATTTCCTCTTACTGTAGGTAAAGGTAAAGACAAGCAATTCTGAAGGAAGGCGACAAGGCGATGCTGAGCGACGTGTGTGTGGTGGCTGATTTTGGAGAGATCCTTGAGACGAGACAATTTAGTTATTTGAATTACAATGTTTAAGTTTATTCAAATTCCAAGTTATTGCTTTATGGAGTTTAGCGAACATTTAAGCTTTGGATAGTTTTACATGCTCAATTTCTTAGAGTAAAGATTCCATGTCATTTCATTTAGCATACATATCCTTATGATTGCATTGGATGAGTAGAAGTGTGAGTAGTTTGGAATATTGATACTTTGTTGAGATATTGATGCATGTGCCAAGATAGTACTAGTTCCCCTTTGAATCAAGTTTTTATTGCTTAAATATGTTAGAAAAGTTGCATTCACATTTCATAATGCTTTAGCAAGGTTATAGAACATGTATTTGGTGTTATGAATGCATAGGAGTCAAGATTGGTACAAACTCTAAGGTTAAAGTTCATATAAACTTGAATAGCTTATTTACTTCCACAAAAGTTCTAATTTCGAGTTTATGAAGTTGTTTTGATTGGCTAAAATGTTTAGGAAACTAGTATAGAGTATAGAAATGGTGTTGTGTCTTGTATGGCTTGAAACTATATGTTTGGTGGGCTTTTGAAACTAAGTTCGAATCTGAATTTTCAGTTTTCAGGCGTACCAGTCGACTGGTACAGACCAGTCGACTGCCCATCGAACAGTAGCTTCTGTTCGATACACCAGGCAACTGCAAAAGGTCAGTCGCTGGTATCGTCGAGCTTTCTTGACGGATAAGAGAAGTGGTAGAGCAGTGGTATCTAGTGTACATGACTAGTAAATCCTAAGATAAAGAAGTTGTTGTTATTGAATAAAGAGAAGAAGAAAAAAAAGAAAAAAAAAAAGATTTCCGCATTCTTAGTCGTGCATTAGAGTCGAGAAGTAGACAAAGTAACGATCCGTCTAAGGTAGAGAAGGCGGGTCGCTACAGGTGGTATCAGAGCAGTTCCCATTCTCCAGCATCACACACACATCAGCATCAACCTTGCCGTCTTCAAGTAAGAAAGCTTTAAGTTTCAGTTTTTCTATTGCTCCTTTACTTAACTTCAGTATAGAGAAATGCTTAAGTACTTACTCATATGTGCATAGAACAAGGAAGCATGTTTAATACCTTAGTACCACGGAATCATGTTTAATCCCTAGAATGGATATTAGAGAAATGCTTAAGTACTTACTTGATTTGCCCAAAAGTAAGTTTTGGGATTATGGCACGCAGGTGCTTGATAAAAGTTTTGAGTAAGACCAAGGTCTTACTAAGCCCTAGAACGAGTTCTAGGACTAAGAAATGAGATAAGAATCAAGACCAAGGTCTTGTTATATCCTAAAGCAAGTTTGGGAACATTACCATTAAGTGTTAAGTTATACATTTGAGGACGTCCTAGAAAGGCCCAAAACGAGGAGCAAGCTCCTAGAGGGCAAGAGGCAACAGAGTCAGTACCCCACCAAATCTCTTAGAGTGGGGCTCAGTTACAGAGACAGTTAGCAGAACACAGCAAGTTATTGCCACAGGATGGCAACCAGCAGGTCGTTATTATTACCTCGCCGGTGGCGAATTAGTGGCACAGTTGTGATCGAAGACCCATCGATTACATCTGTAGTTCGGCAAGGGGATAAGGCAAGAAGCGTACCTCATTCAGTAGGAGAAACTGAAGCCAGGGAACTTCCCAGGCACAAGCAAACCATGGGATGCTTAAGCATGGTTCAAAACGTTGGAAAGAATAGTAGGGCTACTGGACTGGCATGAGGTAGAGAAGATAAAGTGTGCATCTTTCTGCCTTACGGGAGATGCTAGAATATAGTGGAAGAGAGTCAAGGCCAAGAGAAATGTCAGCCAGATGACATGGGCCGACTTCGAGACTGAGTTCTTCGAAGAATACTTTCACATGCAAGTAACCAACAAGCATTATGATGAATTCACGGAGTTCAGACAAGGAGAACTATCCGTGGATGAAGCAGTGAAGATGTTTAAGCGGTTAGCTCATCTGTGCCCAGAGCTAGTTAGCACAGAAAAAGAGATAGTTAGGCTAATGCTCAAGATGTTAAGGCCTGAGATAGCGTTGAAGGGGGCTAGCGGTGTTAAGAGGCTGCAAACCTCCGAAGAACTAATAAGTAGTGCTTTGATCACTGAGCACTACTTAAACAGTATAAAGGCCACCAGAAAGGTTGAACGATGAAGTTCTTAACAACCTTACCGTCAGGGGAAGTAATGGCCTCTACTGAGAGGCTAAGGGCAGTATCAATCTAGATTTCCAACCGAGAGCTCTACAGTGACTTGTTAGTCCTTGAGATGAAGGATTACGATGTCATTTTAGGAATGGACTTCTTGAGCAAGTATAATGCTTCTATAGACTGCCGCAAGAGAAAAGTCAAGTTCACACCAGAAGCAGAACCTTCATTTGAGTTTATTGGAGACCCAAGGAGAAAGATAAATAGGTTCCTATCTACCTTACAAGCTCAGAGAATGTTAGAGAAGGGGTGCTCTGGTTTTCTAGCTCATATAGTGGATGCAAGTCAAGGAGAAGGATTGAAGAGAGAAGAAGTGAGGGTAGTCTGTGACTATCCTGAGGTGTTTCCTGAAGAGTTACCAGGACTCCCTCCCAAACGGGAAATTGAGTTTGAAATTGAGTTGGCCCCAGGAACCAACCCAATTTCGAAGGCACCTTATCGCATGGCACCAGCAGAACTGAAAGAATTACAAGAATAATTGCAAGAGCTGCTTGACAAGGGTTTCATCCGCCCTAGTCATTCACCTTGGGGAGCTCCTGTACTTTTCGTCAAGAAGAAGGACGGGTCTATGCGTCTGTGCATAGACTACAGAGCTCTGAACAAGGTAACCATCAAGAACAAGTACCCCCTTCCTAGAATAGATGATTTATTTGATCAACTCAAAGGGGCTACAGTGTTCTCGAAGATAGACCTGCGTTCTGGGTATCATCAGCTAAAGGTTAAAGAAAGTGACATCCCCAGGACGACCTTCAGGACAAGATACGGCCACTACGAATTTGTAGTAATGCCTTTTGGAGTAATGCTCCAGCAGTCTTTATGGAGCTGATGAACCACATCTTCAGGGAGTATCTCGATAAATTCGCCATTGTATTTATTGATGATATTCTCATATACTCACAGACTCCAGAGGACCATGCTACACACTTGAGGATAGTGCTGCAGATCCTTCAGCAGGAGAAGCTCTATGCAAAATTCTCAAAGTGTGAGTTTTGGCTAGATCAGGTGACCTTCCTAGGTCACATTGTATCCAAAGAAGGCATTCAAGTTGATCCAGCCAAGATAGAAGCAGTTAGCAACTGGTGTAGACCCAAGAATGCCAGTGAAATCAGAAGCTTCTTAGGCCTGGCAGGATATTACAGAAAATTTGTGGAGGACTTTTCCAGAATAGCCTCTCCACTCACAGCCCTGACCAGAAAGAACCAGAAGTTTGAGTGGTCAGATAAATGCGAGCACAGTTTCCTAGAACTGAAGAAAAGATTGACTAGTGCTCCCATCCTGACTGTTCCAGAGAGTGACAAGGCCTTTGACATCTACAGTGATGCATCCAAGATGGGCCTTGGAGCTGTCCTCATGCAAGACGGTAAAGTAATAGCATATGCCTCCAGACAGCTCAAGGACTATGAGAAGAATTACCCTACCCACGACCTTGAGCTAGCAGCTGTGGTTTTCGCACTGAAGCTCTGGAGACACTACCTGTATGGAGTGCAGTGCAGAATCTTCACAGACCATCAGAGTTTGAAGTACTTCTTCACTCAGAAGGACCTGAATATGAGGCAGCGCAGGTGGCTAGAGTTGGTCAAAGATTATGACTGTGAAATCCTCTACCACCCAGGTAAAGCTAATAAAGTGGCAGATGCACTGAGCAGAAAATCCTGTGCAGCACTGATGTCCCTATCATCACTGTCTCCACCACTTCAGAAAGAAATAAAGGATTTTGGAGTCGAGGTAATAATTGGGCAACTTTCTGCATTGACTCTAGAGTCAACCCTGCTTGTGGATATACAAAGAAAGCAAAGTCAAGACCCAGAGATCCAGAAGATCAAGCAGGAGATCCAAGAGGCAGAAAATTCAGAGTTTCGAGTATCAGATAGTGGCATCCTCTATCTTGGAGACCGCCTTTGCGTCCCCAATGATGAGGAACTAAGAAAGAATATTCTAAAAGAGGCCCACAGTACCCCATACTCTATGCATCCTGGTTCTACCAAGATCTACCAAGATTTAAAGAAGAGGTTCTGGTGGTCTGGACTCAAGCGAGACGTGGCCAGATATATCAGTACCTGCTTGACCTGCCAGAGAGTCAAAGCAGAGCACTAGAGACCAGGAGGAGTTCTACAGCCACTTCCCATTCCAAAGTGGAAGTGGGAAGAAATATCCATGGACTTTATCACAGGTCTTCCAAGAACCACCCATGGACACGATGCAATATGGGTGATAGTGGATAGATTGACCAAGTCTGCCCACTTCCTAGCCATCAAGTTATCGCATTCGGTAGAGCAGTTAGCACAGCTGTACGTAAAGAAGTATCAGGCTTCACGGAGTTCCGAAGTCGATCGTTTCTGACAGAGATGGGCGGTTCATCTCCCATTTTTGGAGGTGTGTTCAGGACGCCCTAGGCACCAGACTTCAGTTCAGCACAGCTTTCCATCCCCAGACAGATGGACAAACAGAGAGAGTAAATCAGATTTTAGAAGACATGCTCAGGGCTTGTGCGTTGGACTTTAAAGGTAGTTGGTGCAAATTTCTGTGCTTAGCTGAGTTTGCCTACAACAATAGCTATCAGGCCACCATCAGGATGGCACCTTATGAGGCATTGTATGGCAGGAAATGCAGATCACCCATATGTTGGCAAGAAGCTGGTGAGAAGAAAGAGATGGAGTCAGGACTAGGCAGCCAGACTGAGCTTATAGATGAGACCACTCAGGCTATCCAGACGATCCGCCAGAGGATTGAGACTGCCCAGAGTAGACAGAAAAGTTATGCTGACACACGCCGTAGGCCACTTGAATTCCAAGTTGGAGATTCAATATTTCTCAAGGTCGCTCCTATGAAGGGAGTGATGAGATTTGGCAAAAAGGGCAAGCTGAGTCCTCGCTACATAGGACCCTACAAGATTATAAAGAGAGTTGGGAAGGTAGCCTATGAGCTGGACTTGCCAGAGGATATGTCAGCTATCCACAGTACCTTTCATGTCTCTATGCTAAAGAAGTGTATTCACGACCCTAGCCAAGTGATTCAGCCTCAGTCAGTACAGATCCAAGAAGATCTTAGCTATGAGAGCAGACCGACACAGATAGTGGACAAAGCAGTTAAAAGATTAAGAAACAAAGAAGTGCCACTAGTGAAGGTCATCTGGCAGAATCAAAAGCATGAGGAGGCTACTTGGGAACGTGAGGACAGCATGAGAGAAAGATATCCAGAATTATTCTAAGTTCGAGGACGAACTTTTTATAAGGTATGGGGGATTGTAACACCCCAAAATTCCCATTTTTAGATCTTAAAGTCCTTAGAATTATTTAAAAATGGTTTAGAAATATTCTAGATATTTTTAGGAATTTTTAAAATATTTTTATGGAATTTTTCGAGTCCGTTTAGTATTTTTAAAGAAGGAAAAACATTAAAGGGCAGCAGGGGGTTCGAACCCGCGACCACCAGAAGAGCAAGCACGCACGTCACCGGCTAGGCTAGGGTATCAAGCACAACAAAAGGTGGAGAGAAATATATTTATAGAGTAGTTACGTTTTTTCAATAATGATAGTATAAATAGATAAGTTAAGAGAGGAAATTGGATTTTTGGTTTTCTCTCTTCCTCACCCTAGCCGCGCGACACACGCACGGGAATCCTCTTCCCCTCTCTTGTGCGCACACCAACACCAAGCCGAGACTTCCTCTCCTCTTCCAAGGGGGCGCCGGCCAAGAGGGAACCAAGGAGACGGAGCGTTTCGTCCGTCTCGACGAGGAGAACGCGTAGGCGCGGACGGTTCGTGGAGATCTCACGTTTCTCACGAGCCCTAGATCTCAATTTCGGTAGTAAGTTCAAGGAAACCAATGTAAGTACTGCTCACCTACAGTAAGAGGCGGTTTTTCCGCAAGAATTTCCCTTAAAAGTTTTTAAAAGAGATATTTCCTTCTTGTTAAGATTTTTGCATGTGATCTTAGTTCATTATATGCTTATATATATTTAATTGAGTACCCTATATGAGGTTAGGGTCCAAGAAAATCTATGAGAAAAGAAAAGAGAAGATAAAGATAAGAAAAGAAAAGGCCAAGGCCTTAAGAAATCCCCAAAAGTCAAGACTTAGGGATTTGAGCACACAAGAGGCTCGTTAAAATGCCAAGGCATTCAAGATAAGAAAAAGTAAGCTATTTTATTTTATAAGGCCAGTACCCGGCGTCCAAGGGCGTCGTTAAAGAAATCCAGGTGTCCAATTCCAAGGTCTCGGCCCTGGTAGACCAAGGTCTGCTCTATTAGGATTGGTGGCTCGCTACCCCAACCTTTTAGGGAACGCGCATAAGATGGTACTTACGTATTAAGTGGATCCAAGTTATTATTATTTTCAAGTATATGCTTTAGCAAAGTTTTCTAAAGTTTAAAGAAGTTTTCAAAAAGTTAGAGAAAGATTTAAAGTTAAAGAATTGCTAATGTTTCGAGTTAAGCCAAGAAATGTGAGTTAAGATTTATTAATGCTTGAGTATGCATGTTTTGAGTTATACATGTTTAGTTTAGTTTTCTTTCAAGCATAAAAGTATCTCATGTGATTTCATACTGTTTAAGAAGCATGTTTGCACATTTCGAGATTTTGTGAGCTAGATAGTACTTACTAAGCTTTATGCTTATAGATGCATTTCCTCTTACTGTAGGTAAAGGTAAAGATAAGCAATTCTGAAGGAAGGCGACAAGGCGATGCTGAGCGACGTGTGTGTGGTGGCTGATTTTGGAGAGATCCTTGAGACGAGACAATTTAGTTATTTGAATTACAATGTTTAAGTTTATTCAAATTCCAAGTTATTGCTTTATGGAGTTTAGCGAACATTTAAGCTTTGGATAGTATTACATGCTTAATTTCATAGAGTAAAGATTCCATGACATTTCATTTAGCATACATATCCTTATGATTGCATTGGATGAGTAGAAGTGTGAGTAGTTTGGAATATTGATACTTTGTTGAAGATATTGATGCATGTGCCAAGATAGTACTAGTTCCCCTTTGAATCAAGTTTTTATTGCTTAAATATGTTAGAAAAGTTGCATTCACATTTCATAATGCTTTAGCAAGGTTATAGAACATGTATTTGGTGTTATGAATGCATAGGAGTCAAGATTGGTACAAACTCTAAGGTTAAAGTTCATATAAACTTGAATAGCTTATTTACTTCCACAAAAGTTCTAATTTCGAGTTTATGAAGTTGTTTTGATTGGCTAAAATGTATAGGAAACTAGTATAGAGTATAGAAATGGTGTTGTGTCTTTGTACGGCTTGAAACTATATGTTTGGTGGGCTTTCGAAACTAAGTTCCGAATCTGAATTTTCAGTTTTCAGGCGTACCAGTCGACTGGTACAGGACCAGTCACCTGCCCCATCGAACAGTAGCTTCTATTCGATACACCAGGCAACTGCAAAAAGGTCAGTCGCCTGGTATCAGTCGACTGCTATATAGCAGTTGACTGGTATCATTAAAGAGAAGTTGTGTAGAGCAGCTGGTTAGTGCTTTAGTGTTACAACTAAGAGGTCTAGGGGTCAAATCCTGGCAAAGCAAATAAAATGAAAGTTGTTTTGTTTTTTTTGAAAAAAAAAGGAGAAGGAAGAAAAAAAAAAGAAAAAAGAAAAAAAAAAGATTTCCGCATTCTTAGTCGTGCATTAGAGTCGAGAAGTAGACAAAAGTAACGATCCGTCTAAGGTAGAGAAGGCGGGTCGCTACAACTTTGGCCCTCGTCCCTCAGATGTATGCAAGCCCACGGCTTGTCTCCCATGTCATCCTTCACGTATGCCTCGAAGTCTGTTTCTCTCGGCTCATCATCCCTGCTTTGTCCACGGTCCCTCGGATGCATGCAAGTTCATGACTTGTCTCTCGTGCCATCCTTAACCGATCCCAAAGATGCCCAACTAAGTCTATGTGTATCCTACAAACTTGCACACTCACATACACATATTTGATCAACATGAAACCCTAACTTAATCATATTGATACACACATCAAAATCCATGATCTATCTGATCACACTTGGGCCGATTGTCCCAACAGATGGTCCTCCTAGCCGCCGTCTGCGCTGATCAGCGATAATAGAAAACCTTGACAACCCTGCGATAGGAGTCATTATTCCTGAAGTGCAAAAATAATAGATATATCATCATTCTTAATGCCAATGAAATTCCACAAGGGTTGGTTCGAAGGCCAGAATGTTAACACCCTCGCTTGAAAATCAATGGTCGTATGGTAATTTATCATCAAGTATATGCCAAGAATGATGTTGAATTCCACCATCTCAAGAACCAATAAGTCTACAGTGAGTGTAATGTTAGGATCTTACCGTATGCTAGAGGGGGGTGATAACACTTTTTCATTTTTCTTTCTACAAGTTGTTAGTGCGCAAGGGAAAACACAATGAAAATGAAAATAAAACTAACAACTAATAGAACACATCGATATACATGGTTCGGAGATGAAACTCCTACTCCACGACAGTCCGTAAGGTGGACGATCCCGATCCTTCGGTGGATGATTCCCCGGAGCACCTCCGGCTAGCTATTGTCGCTTCTTATGGGTGGAGAAACCTTGCCACAAACCTTGGACAATCCTTGAGCACTGTAGGCTACTAACCAACTTTAACCAAGCAAGTTTCGCCAAGAAGAAATAGCCCTAAACGAGCTCCCTTAAATAGAGCTCGAGGCTGAATATGACCGTTACCAGTCGACTGGTCTATCACCAGTCGACTGGTCTATCACCAGTCAACTGGTCCACTTTGAATTCGAATATCACCGCCTGACCTTTTGAATTCTGTCCACCATCAGTCTATTGGTCCTGGACCAGTGGACTAATCTTACTGTGAACCCTATCAGTCGACGGGTACCTCACCAGTCGACTGGTGCACTGCCTAAGTCTTGAGTTACCCTTCCCGAGTACATTTCTCTATACACTCGAACCCTCATGACTTAGCCCACCCCGAGTACAATTCCCTCAGCAATCAGAACCTCACAACCTAGTTGACTCTTCATCCAGCAGCCTCGATCTATTGCCTTCGCACCCTCTTCGTCTTCGGCTCTCGTCCCTCAGATGCGCATACAAGCCCTCGGCTTGGCTCTATGCCATCCTTCACGCATGCCTCGAAGTCCGCGCCCCTCAGCTCATCGTTCTTGCTCTAGCAACCTTGACCTGTTGCCTTCAAGCCCTCTTTGACTTTGGCCCTCGTCCCTCAGATGCGCACACAATCCCTCGGCTTGCCTCCATGCCATCATGTATGCCTTGATGTCTGTTTCTCTCGGCTCATCGTCCCTGCTTTGTCCATGGTCCCTTGGATGCACACAAAAGCCCACGGCTTGCCTCCGTGCCACCCTTCACCGTACTTGAAGACTTCCAACCAAGTCTATGTGTATCCTGCAACCTGCACACTCACATACACATATTAGATCAACATGAAACCCTAACTTAATCATATTGACACATACATCAACACCCATGATCTTCCCGATCATACTTGGGCCGATTGCCCCAACAGTCTCCCTCTTTTTGATGTGTGGCAATATGTTTAAGTTAGGTAAAACAACAACAATAATAATTGAAAATTATAGACATAGCAAAAATAAGAGGCAACCTCCCCCTTAACCTATGCCCTCCACATAATTTTCAATTTTTCATAACACCAAGTTATGCCAAACCTAACTTAACACCACAAGTTCTCTCCCTTTGACACCATCAAAAAGATTGCCCCAAGAAATCCTAACCCTAGTATCAAAAGGAACCCAATCTATTTCTGAAAAACCCTGAGAAACCAACAATCAGAAGGATCAATCGACTGATCCAGCATCAGTCGACTGGTGCCTTCATTTCGCAAACCCACAGAAAGATCAGTCGACTACCCCAGGGGCAGTCGACTGATACACTGTAATTCTGAATTTCTCAACCCAAATTTAAAACCCCCTAGAAAATTCCACAAAATTTGAAAAAATTTGAAACTTTGCAAGCATATTTGTTAAGGTATATTCTACCCTAGAAAAATCTAGGTTTATGAAAAATACCAAATATGCTTGACTTTTGACACAAACTCCAATTCTTTGAAAATGTATCATTTTGTATCAACTCTCAAGCCTACATTTGATTCTATGTGTTTGTCAAGCCTATCCTATATCATTTCCAACATAGAATTGTTTTCAAGTCTCCCCTTTTCTTTATATATGTTCTCATGATAAGGTATATGATAAAACCTCCCCCTTCTCATCCCTTAACTAAAGACATATATATATATCAAAATTTACTTATACCCATACTTAACAAGATATGTTATGAATTACAAACAATACAAGCAATATCAAAGTCATGAGATGGAAATTCATATAAGCAATATGAAAACATAAATTCAAGGTTTCATACAAAGCTTAAACCAAGCACAAAAAGGTCACAAGTGGCATAGCCCTGATGTTTTCAAATATTACAATCCAAAATAAAGTGTTTGAGAGATAAATGAAATGTCTACGCTAGATATGCTCTCAACACAATCACCATCAACTCAAACTGAGGTCTACATGTCATCGCCTGGAGGAGGAGGAGGAGGGGCCTGATACATCAGGTTCGAGCTCTACATCATCGCATACATCTCATCCTGCCGCTGTTGGAACCCTTGGAACTGCTCTATGAGGTCGTGAATCAACCCATCAATACCAACCTGGTGTTGCTGAAATGTGTGGAAGTCCTCCCTCAGTCCATGAACGTCTGCCCATAGTAGGGAGAACTCCTCCTGTGTAACCCCAGCAGTAGCAGCAGGCGTAGCCTCCTCATTAGAACTGGAGGAATCAGAACGCTGTCTCCAGGCCATCACCCCCTGCCGGCACTCAATCCCTGCTAAGGACAGCTGTCGTGAACCAATCTAGTCATAGTCCTTGGACAGGCGATGTACCTGACCCCTAGTTGTGTGAATGCCTCTAGACCTAAAGAACTCGGTTAAGACATGACAGAAAGGGCATGTAGATCTTGGCATTGCCATTATGTGAAAAGTGGACAATGGATGCAAAGACATGTATGGTGATGTCAATATCTAATCACCTTTCTAAGGCGTACATCATTACCAAGTGAGACAGTCGAATCTTTGACCGTCCCTTGGTAACAATAGGTAAAATGCAATCTAAGACAATCTTATATAATACATTGCTACCCGGACTCATGCGCTTAGCCTCAAAGATACGCTATGTAGAACATCGATGTCTTTCAAAATAATGCTGATGGATCTAGTCCAGGGTTACTTTAGGAATGGTGAAGGGCTCGATAACTTTGGGAAAATATGTAAATGCATTGTTGGAAGCTCTACATCCCAAAAATGTTCCTAAAACTGTAGGTGAAAAGGGGATGGTCACTCCTTCCACCATAGACTCATAAGTCCCATTATCGGGACTAATGCATGTGAGGTTGGCATAAAACTCCTTACACATGTCAATATTAACATCGTGCTGACAATAAACCAGTTGCTCTAGACTAAAATAGGTGATCATCTCAGCAATGTGGGGGGGGTTTCTCATGAATGTATGTCCTATTAAGATATCTACAGTTCATTAATACAAACTCATTATCTGTAAATCTCCATCGGCACTCCTTGGAACGGAACTGAGGTGCCTTAGGATCTGCGGGACACTGTTGGGATGAACCCTCACCCAATCTTCTCTTTTGGACAACTCTAAAATGCAATTCACCCATGCATGTACCAAAAATGGCCCAAATGAAGAGTAAAAACAAGGAAACCATGCAAAAGGGCATAGTTAGTTATAAATCATGAACTAAATGTGAACAATAAACCATACAAGTCGTTACCGTTTTCTCGCACGTTGCATGATGAGGTTTGATGAAGATTAACTCGAGAAGAGAACTTCTTTCAACCCTAGACTTAGATCTGAGGTAGAGGGAGGCTAGGAAGGTGATCTTAGGGCTTTAGGAAGGCTCGGAGCAAGAGGCGAGGTCGAGGAAGACAAGAGCTCGCAGGGGGTGGCACTGAAACCCTAGGTTCGGCCACCCCCCGCGCGGCTTTTCTTTTTAAAATCCTCGTGGATCAGTCGACTACCCCAGGGGTAGTCGACTGAGAAACCGAACAGAAAGATCAGTCGACTGCCCCATGGGCAGTCGACTGGTATTTTTGAATCCTTATTTTCTGATTTGTACTAGACCAGTCGACTGATTCTGAACCAGTCGACTGATACCCAAATTTTAGCTTTTCAGTCCTAATTTCAGAAATACATAATTAATTTCACAAATCTCCAAAAAATCTAAAATTTCGTTGAGAGATTTATGGGACCTATGTCTACTTGGGAAAAATATATTCTCGGATACATCTATCCCCAATCCCAAGATTGACATAAAATTCAAACCTATCTAATTTGTTTAAATTATCCTTGGCCTAAAGTCCTAGTTTTGATCTCTTCTTGATGCATCTTCTCATCCTCAACTTCAATGCATCCCTAGCATTGATTTATGTGGCATCTAGACATTAAAAATCAATTACCATGCAATATAGTCTCATTTTTTATCTTTTTATCCATAAAACTCCCTTTTAATGTGCCAACTCCCTAGGATTAAGACCCACACTAGTCTTCCAAACCCTTTGGCACATTCCACAGTCCATCTAATCTCCTTGGAGATCTCCTCCTGAGATCCATTACCCATGGATCCCAATTTGACTCCTAGAGCTCTCCCTTGAGCTCTTACCCTTAGTCACCTCCCTAGGTGACTTATCCACAATGGCAAGACCACACCGGTGTACCTCGGTGCTTCTTGACTTTCAACTCTAATTCTCTTAATTTTGTATACCTTGTTCTTGGTCAAATTCTTCTTCTCCCCTTTAAATGGCTCTGCCTTGCCATTTTTAACCTTCCCTTTGCTATAATCATTCTGTTGGTGCAATCTTGGTTAGGTCAGGGTTGACCTAGGTTGACTAGGCTCGGGTGAGCCGATGTCTGGTAAGCTTGGTGAGCTTATGTTTGGATATTTCGATGTTTGATAATTATGTTTGAATGTCGTATGGTGTCAAGTGGGTCAAGGTTGCCTGGAGACTTGACTAGGTGAAGCCCAGGTGGATCGGGGAGATCGCACACGCTGGCATGGGAAAAGACCTAGTGGGACTAGGCACACCTAGTGGGACTAGGTGAAGTCCAGGTGGATCGGGGAGATTGCACGCTGGCATGGGAAAAGACCTAGTGGGACTAGGCACACCTAGTGGGACTAGGTGAAGTCCAGGTGGATCGGGGAGATCGCACGCTGGCATCGGAGAAGACCTAGTGGGACTAGGTGAAGTCCAGATGGATCGGGGAGATCGCATGCTGGCAAGGTGGAAGTCTACCGAGAGACTAGACCTAACACGAGTATTAGGCAAACCTGGTGGGGAATCCGTTTAAGTCCTAGTTGGAAACTAGGCAGAAGAAATCCTGGTTGGTCAAAGGGGTTGACTGTGAAATCGAGGTTGGTCAAAGGGGTTGACCGTGAACACAAGTTAGGTTGGTCTCAATCGATTGGGTGATCGATTGGGTTGTTGTCTCGCGAGAACAAGAAGGATCTTAATCAATTGGGTAATTGATTAAGAGCAGTGGTAATCGATTGGGTAATCGATTAAGAGAGTTTTGTTGCGAGAACAGAAGGTGGCTGAATCGATTGTGTAATTGATTCAGCCTTCCCTTAATCGATTGGTCAATTGATTAAGGGCAGTGGTAATCGATTGACTAATCGATTCAGGTTCAAAAACTAGCCGTTGAACGGCTAAGATGACGTGGTAATCGATTAGGAAACCCTAGGCGTCGGGTATAAGAGTTTTCACGTAGGTTTTGAGACACAACTCTTCTCCCCTTTTTTTCTCCTTCATTGGTGCCATCTCAAGGGAAGTCTTGGAGGTTTTTGCTGCTGCATTTCCAAGGTTTTAGAGGCAACCACAAGCTTGAAGATAGCAAGAAAAGCAAAGAGAGTTTATTCATTTTAAATCTTGTAAGATTTCATTTTGTGTTTGCTTTGATTCTTGTTGTATCTTTGTGAAAGCTTGTAATAGGTTTCTCCACCTCAAGAAGGAGATCTTTCATAGTGTATGAGAGAGTGAGGAGAGTGGATCCTTGGATTAGTCACCCGATCGGGGTGGATACCAAGTAAATCCTTTGTGTTAGCGTTTGCTCGAGTCTTCCGCCGCGACAAATCATCACGGAGCAAATCGGAGCTAATCACCCCCCCTCTAGCTCGCCTACCGGTCCCAACACATTCGACGTCCTCATGTATGACTTTTCTTTAGCATTTGATCTAATAGGTCTATATCCTAGACCGGTCTACCATTGTCATGGTTTTGCCTTCTTGACACCATGCCTAAGCCCCTAGATCCACTAGTGAGCCTATCTAGGGTTTTCTCCAATTTATCAAGTCTTGCCCTCAAGGCTTGATTTTCACTTTCTAAGTTCGTCTCCGGAGTATCCCCATGTCCACTTTGGACATTCTTAGATCTACCACTTTTGTCTAGGCATATGTCTCCCTTTCTTAGGGTTAATGTCTTGGTCCTTAGGTCTAAAATTTCTAGATTGATCATGATCCATGGGTTTCTTAGAATTTTGGCACACAATAGTAACTCTATTTTTATCATGATACTTGAAACCAAAATTACGCATAGGCAAGTAATTTTTATCATTTCTAGCATACATAGGAAAATTTAAAACATTCTTAAAGTTAGGGATTACCTCCCTTACCCTTGTAGCTCCCCCTTTATGTAAGCTTCTCTTCTTTTCCTCTTTCTCCCATCTTCTCAAATGCTCCAATTTCTTGAGCTCTCCTTTTCTTGGACACTTGGTGTGATAATGCCCTAGCTCTGTACATGTGAAGCATCAAATATGCTTTGTCCCATCCTTTTCCCTACAACCCATGTTAGATTTTAAATGAATTGACTTGGGTTTAGGGATTACCTCCTTTTTACCTAATGGACACTTGTCCTTGTAGTGTCCTCTCTTGTTGCATCCAAAGCAAATGATATGGTCTTTTGTCCTTGCTTTGGTGGAGGTTGAGGCTTCTTCTTGCTTCGGTATTGAAGAAGGTCTCTCCTCCCCCACAATTCTTGAAGTGGAGACCTCTTCTTCTTCCCTTGATGAAGTGGATGATCTTTCACTCTCTTGATCCACTTCATTTGATGAGATGGACAATTCTTTTTCCTCTTTCTCCTCTTCTTCGGATGTTGAACTCTTTTCTGTTGATGCAGTCTGACCCTGATTGTTGTTTTGGTATTGATACCGATTTTAGTTTAGGTTAATGAGATAATTGAGATTAAGTCTGGGACTAAGTGAAGTAGAAAAGACCTAGTGGGACTAGACATACCTAGTGGGACTAGGTTGATTGAAACCCTGGCTTGGAGGGCCAGGTCCTAGCCTAGAGAGCTAGGTTGATGAAATCCTGGCTTAGGGGGTCAGGTCCTAGCTTGGAGAGCTAGGTTGATGAAATCCTGGCTTGGAGGGCCAGGTCCTAGCTTGGAGAGCTAGGTTGATGAAATCCTAGCTTGGAGGGTCAGGTCCTACCTTGGAGAGCTGGGTTGGATGAAATTCTGGCTTGAAGGGTCAGGTTCTAGCTTGAGAAGCTAGGTTGGATAAAAGCCTGGCATGGAGGGTCAGACCCTAGCTTGGAGGGCTAGGTTGGATGAAATCCTGGCTTGGAGGGTCAGGTCCTAGCTTGGAGAGCTAGGTTGGATGAAATCCTGGCTTGGAGGGTCAGGTCCTAGTGTGGAGAGCTAGGTTGGATGAAATCCTGGCTTGGAGGGTCAGGTCCTAGCTTGAAGGGCTAGGTTGGATGAAACCCTGGCTTGGAGGGTCAAGTCCTAGCTTGGAGGGCTAGGTTGAAGTCCCGGTGAGTGAAACTGGGCACGGTGTCTTGGTCCGGGGGACTAAGAACGAGTCAGAAAAGGGTTAGAGGCTTGTTCTCGTGATTTAGTGTGGATTTGACCTTGCCTGAATCGGTCTGGTGACCGATCAGGGAAGTTGGCACGGAGTTCCCTCATGGATCGGTCTGGTGACCGATCCAGCTATGTCTGATGGGTCTGGTGACCGATCAGAGAGCATATAGTGAGTTTGGGATGCCTACTGAGCGGCTCCTGATCGGTCTGGTGACCGATCAGGGATACTATTCAGATCATTCTGGTGAACGATCAAATGTCGCGAGTTCCTCACTACGACCAATCAGGCTGGAGCCTGTTCGGTCAGAGAGTGGCCTGATCGGTCACCAGTCCGATCAGGCCACACCCTAATCGGTCTGGGGACTGATCGGGAGGTTTGGACTATGAAGCTGGGAAATCACTCTGAGAAGGGGTGGATCGATCTGGTGACCGATCCACGACTTGGGAACGGTCTGGTGACTGATCACGAAGAAGTCGCGATTTCTGATTGCACGTTGGGGACTGATCATGTTGGAGCCTGATCGGTCTGAGCCTATCCTGATCGGTCTGGTGACCGATCAGGAGTCACTCTGATCGGTCCGGTGACCGATCAGTGGCTGACAGCTTTATTTCAAAAGTGCTGTCAGACGTCTGATTGCGTTCCGATTTCGCTCTGATTTTCTCTGCTATCACTGATGTAACTTTGATTTCATTTTCTAAACCTCTGATTAAGTGTGCAGGTGGCAGGGATGTTGGGACCAGGTGCATGTCGACAAGGATACGGGTTCGTAAAATTTTAAATTTTTACGTGCAGCGGAAGAATTAGCATAAAATAATTTCTTAAATTATTTCAACCACATATCTAGCATGCAACCTTATGGTGTGTGGACATAATCATAAATTAAAACTTTGCGGAAAAAGTAAACTAATTTACTAAGTACCTCGCGTAACTCGAAGTAAGGGACGAGATCCAACCGTAGCGTCCCTTGGAAGCTTCGCCTCTATTCGCGTCCACGCCGAGTTCTCTTCGGGATGACTTTGCAAAGTCACGAGTTTTGTGCCAACGAGAACTACTAGATCCTCCGAAGACACAACTAGAAGAACAAGAAAAAAGATAGGAAACTAACCACCAAAGTAACGGAATCTAAATTCCGGAAGAGATGAGTTGTGATCCGCTTCTTCTTCTACTTGGTTGGCTTCTCCTTCTTCTTGATAGATCACGGCAACCTAGGCTTGGAGGTGCGCCGGCCCTAGGTGGTTGAAGGGGGCGCCGGCCCTAATCCTATTAAGGGGCGCCGACCCTAATGGGGAAGAGGGGAAGGAGAAGAGAATAAAAGAGAGAGAGAGGAGAGGTTAGCTCTGATTTAATTAGGAATTGGAGGCATGCCTTTGGTTCCTTTTATAGTGGCCTCTCCCTTGCCAAGTCTCTCTCTTAACGGAATTAACGGAATTAGTTATCATAAGAAATTTATCCTATAAATTCTCTTATGAATTATTCCGTTTAAACCATGTTTTATTATAACTAACTTTATAATAAAACTAATTAATGAATTAGTTATCATAAGAAATTTATCCTATAAATTCTCTTATGAATTATTCCGTTTAAACCATGTTTTATTATAACTAACTTTATAATAAAACTAATTAGTTATCATAAGAAATTTATCCTATAAATTCTCTTATGAATTACCAAGTTTTATTATAACTAACTTTATAATAAAATTAATTAATCTCTCCTTTTATTATGGAATAAATTTTATAAGAAATTTATAAACTTCCTTATTATGGAAAAATCAATTCATAATTGATTTTATAAAATTAAAATAAACCATTCCATTGATCATTTTAATTTCCATAAAAAGAATAAATTTTTATAAATTTATTTATATAAATTTCATTACACAAATTTATTTATCCATAATTTATAAAACAAATCGTACTAGATTTATTTTATTAATTAAACCAATTAAATTGGTTTCTTCCCTTTAATGTGGTCGGCCAACCCAAGGGGTTTGGCACCTCTTTGGCCGGCCAAACCAAGCCGAACCGATCGCGAATTAAACTCATTTAATTCGCCCAATAAGCCTTCAAAAGACTTAGCCATTTTAGCTTCCATTGTGCCTCTGATAAATTCAGATTCGACTTATTTCTCTTGATCGGAAAATCTAATTTTCAACTCATTTTAAATCCCTCGGATTACTCATAGTGCGTGTGACTAAATAGGCTTTCGATTTATGTTGGTCGTCTATAATCAACAAATTATAGAACGATCATGAGTGGCACCTAGTAGTACATCATGACCCCCAATTAATCGAAAGATCAACGGTTGACCTCAGAAGTAATTCTAAACCCTTCAGCAGCTCTAATGAATCGTGCCCCATTCCCTTCACCATCTTATACCCACTTGGTTCAGGACATGGTATGTTTGTGTCAGTCCCCACTAGACTGACTACGTCACACCTAGCCCAAGTAGTGTCTTTCTCGTCCTTTGGATTTCTAATTACTCTCATGTATTTAAGAGACTTGCACTCTTAACATGATATACTCTGGCTAGAGGTTTTGAGTAACAATCCGACGATAGGCCTGGGTATACATCTCCTCGTAAGGAGTGGTGAATCCTTTGTAGGCTGTTCAAACATCTTCGGGCACTTCGACTTATACCCAATCATCCTGGGTCCATACCTCCTTGGAGATGCTTGCTTAAGATGTTAAAGTATAAGTCTCCATGACCAAGATGCCTTGAACCCCGCAAGTCAAAGGAACATCGCACTTAAGCCGCAGTAAGTACTTCATTGACATATCTATATAGATTACCATATGAAATCTTACAGCCAGTCACTCCAATGAACTAGTTCCCTCAACTAGCATCCATGTTTATCTCCAGACATCCCAATGTCACCAGCCAGTGAGAATCAGCTGATTAGAGAATAACCCATGCTAGTCTCAACAGAACTGATAGTGTCCGTATTTATCAATTCATCGACTAGGGATATTTTCAATACTTCACATTTGCGCATTTAGAGATAATCACTAGTTGTGATCCCATCACAAATTCTCTTATGCTGTGAGTTGTATTGCGGACATTCAGTAGATGAGTTTAAGATCCCAATCAAATACACAAGCATGTATACTCAAATAGTGAATTATCATTTATTAAAATAAATATTTTACAATCATAAGGCGATTGCCTTAGGACACTTCTCTCATATCACTAACAAACTCCCACTTGGCCTAATGCCAATCGCTACGGTATCCAATACCACAGGCTCTAACATGACCCTCAAACTTGCT
>JAGFNQ010008068.1:339403-427936 GCA_024364735.1 Boesenbergia rotunda
GCCTTGGCCTAAGTCAGAGTACATACATTGACAAGGTCTTACTTCGGTTTGCCATGCAGAATTCCAAGAAAGGATTTCTGCCTATGTCCATGGTATGAGTCTTTTCGAGACTCAAAGTCCCTCTTCTAGAGAGGAGAGAGACCGCATGGATCAGATCCCTTATGCCTCGGCCATAGGATCTATCATGTACGCCATGCTATGTACTCGTCCTGATGTCTCGTATGCTTTAAGTATGACGAGCAGATACCAGTCAGATCCAGGTGAGCGTCACTGGATAGCGGTCAAGAATATTCTTAAGTACTTGAGAAGGACTAAAGAATATTTCTTGATATATGGAGGCGATGAGGAGCTAACTGTAAAGGGTTACAGTGATGCCAGCTTCCAAACCGACCAGGATGATTATCGGTCGCAGTCAGGGTTCGTGTTTTGTCTGAATGGCGGCGCTGTGAGCTGGAAGAGTTCGAAGCAGGACACAGTTGCTGATTCTACAACAGAGGCTGAGTATATTGCTGCATCAGAGGCAGCAAAGGAGGCAGTTTGGATCCGCAAGTTCGTTGCAAAGCTTGGGGTGGTTCCTAGCATTGCAGATCCCATAGAGCTTTATTGTGACAATAATGGAGCTATTGCGCAGGCTAAGGAACCTCGCTCACACCAGCGGACCAAACATATACTACGGCGCTTCCATCTCATTCGAGAGATCATCGATAGAGGAGATGTGAAGATATGCAGAGTACCCACAGAGGCGAATGTCGCAGATCCCCTGACCAAGGCTTTGGCACAGACAAAGCATGATGGTCACACTAGATCATTGGGTATTAGATACTACAGTGATTGGCACTAGTGCTAGTGGGAGATTGTTGGTGAGAGCCCTAGAGCCGATCATGTAATGATTGTATGGACTAATTTGTATCATATTCCTATGTATAAATAAAGGCATGGTTTATGGTTATTATACTTACGTGTATTTGTGCCAATTAACTAAGTATAATAATGTCCTTGAGTAGAAGGTTCTTATCTATATCAATCGATTGGTTGAATCGATAGCGAGATGATATAGAGAACACTACTCTAAATAATTCCTAGTCAAGTATTAACATTCTAGGACAATGTTAATACGTAGAGGCTAGCATGTAAGTCATCATGATGACTTGATCTCACAAGTCATGGATATAGAGATATCAAGTTGACACATGGGTATGCATTGGAGAATGTATACTGAATGACCCGCCATGAGAAAGTATCATGGATCGTTATATGAGTGTCATATACTTTCTCATGTGGCTATTAGTATGACTATTAGTCCTTGGACCTGAAGTCACCATGGATTCCTACATAAGGAGTTACGTACTTTGGCTTCGTCAAACGTCACCCGTAAATGGGTGGACTATAAAGGCGATTACTGGGTATGTAACAAATTATGGAGAGGGATGTGAGTGATGTAGATGGGATCTATCCCTCCTATATGACGGGAGCGATATCGTATTCTTGATAGAGTTAGACCACAAAGTGCATGGCCATGCCCAAGTGAGTCAATATGAGATATTGAACTCATTTGATTAGTGTGAGTCTACTTGGAGTTCAAGATATAGATTGACTCGAGGATGACACGGTCTATGCCTCAATTGAGTCAACCTAGATATCATGGATAGAGGGACATTATCATATATTGTGAGAGTCACAATTATTAGTCACAAGGTGATGTTGGATCTCAACATTCTTGTAACTTGGGTAGCAATGATGTGTTGCTAGATACCGCTCATTGCTTATGTTTCTAAGAGGTTAGAGGCATTGCCAACTTTACAAGAACCTATAGGGTCACACGCAAAGGACAAATAGATGGAGAAAAATTGAAGTCAAGTTTGACTTGGCTAAATATGGAAAGTCCATAAAAGGCAAGTTTGACTTGACCTAAATCCAAATCAAGTTTGACTTGACTTGGTTCCACTTCAAGTTAGACTTGACATGGGAGAAGAAGTGAAGTGAAGTTTGACTTGGCTAAATATGGAAAGTCCATAAAAGGCAAGTTTGACTTGACCTAAATCCAAATCAAGTTTGACTTGACTTGGTTCCACTTCAAGTTAGACTTGACATGGGAGAAGAAATGGAGTCAAGTTTGACTTGACTATTTATGGAAAGTCCATAAAAGGCAAGTTTGACTTGACCAAAACCCACCTCACCTTTGTTTGACCAAGTGTTGACTTGGTTTTCCCCCCCCATTTGAATTTCGAATTCAAATTGAAAGGGGATATGGAAGGCCACCTAATGGCACTTAATAGCCATTATGGCCGGCCACCTAATGGCCATTAATGGCCATTAAGTGGCCGGCCACCATGAGGAAACAAAACCTATGTTTTTGTTTTATTTTGGGCGTGAGGCTTTTCTTCTCCTCTCAGGATTTTTGGTGGGAGTGCTTCTTCGACCTCTCCTCTTTGCCGAAAGCTAGAGGGTGCTAGCACACCTAAGCTTTTGATCCATCTTCATTTGTTCGCGTGGATACGTATAGAGGAGTGTCTGCTTTGACACTCTAAGAGATCCGGCGGCCTTTTGGACAAGCGGGAAAGCGAAGGGCTACGCGTCAAGGGTAATGATTCTTATCATGTAGATCTAATGTAGATTAAACTCGTACTCGTAATTTTTTTTATGTTCGCACGGATCCGTGGCCGAACTTCTGGGGTTTCCGCAACGCAAAAAGCGATTTTTGCGGCCTAGAATTTCTAACAGTCACTACCTCACTTGATGATGTCTCTTGGTACTAGAATATTCAATGTATGCATGTTGTATGAGTTGTGTGATGTTGGGTTATGTTTTTATGCCATGATAACCCTATCTAAATGTTTTGACCAGTAGAGTATATGTTGAATTAGGGTTGAATTAAAGGTATCCATGTTTCATTATTCCATGATAGATGAAAAGAAAAAATGGAACAAGTTCACTAGGTATATTATCCTTAGTTTTAAATTGAACATTATGTGTTTTATGAATCATGAATGATAAGTTGACATGTTATGAATTTTCTTACCATGAAATTATGTTTTCTCTATGCCATGTTCATGCTTGAAAGATATGATGATATTTATGCTTTGAATGTATGCCTATTATATATATGACATTATGAATAAAAGAATGTCTAAAGAGCAATTTCTAAGAAAAGAAAAGAAATGATGAACTCTATGCTAAAGAGAAATTGATATGGAAAGAAAAGGAATCATGTATGTTATTTTACTTTATGTATTGGCTTGTACCGGATCTTGAAAAAGGTCCAAAGGGTGGGCTCCTAAGCAAGGCCCCGGTTCTGGACTACCGAAGCTGTCCCTAGGCTAGAGGTTGCCTAGTACCTTAGTAGGTCGGGATTAGCTACCTCGTACTCTACTAAGGGATGCGCGCAAATGATGAATGGGTACAAGCCAGAGATCCCAATGATGATGATATGTTGATGTTCAAGTATTATATTATATATATTATTCAAAGAGCATCCTTAATGTTTATACACATGTTTATGTTTAATGATATTGCATATGTTACGTTTAATATTTATGCACATGTTTATGTTTAATGATATTGCATATGCTATGTTTAATGTTTATGCACATGTTTATGTTTAATGATATTGCATATGCTATGTTTAATGTTTATGCTCATGATTATGTTTTAAAGATTATGCGAATGTTAAGTGTTTGTGCTTATGTGTTTTAGATGCTTTAAGTATTTATTCATGTTATATGCTTATGTCAAATGATGTAGATTTCTACTTATATATGATGTACGAATTTTGTGAGTAAGCAAGGAGCTTACTAAGCATTTTATGCTTATAGTCTACCTTCTTATGTTGCAGATCCAACTAACGGTTTCTAAAGAAGGGGAAGCAGCAGGAGGGCATATGTGTGTGTGGCAGTGACTTGGCAGAACGATCCTACTGTTGTCCTTACTCTTACTTATGGACTTATTTCTCATGGACTTAATGTTGCTACTTATAATCTTCATGTGTTAGTTCTTTTGTTTACGCTTACTACTTGTTGGAGTTGAAGTTCTTTAGGATATACATGCTTAATATAGAACTATATACTTTCTTGTTAAATATGCTATGCTATGATTCACATGCTTAAAGTAGGTTAGTTAGAAATTTATCCAATTGCATATGTTCATGATTTAGTATTATTTCCGTTGCCATATTTACGCTTCATATGCAATAATATACGAAAGAAAGAAAGAAAAAAGTAACGCGTCGCTCACGTAAGGGGCGGGCGTTACAGCTTGGTATCAGAGCAGTTTGTCATCTCACTACACACACATCAAGCCTGCATCCTGCCGCTTCCAAATAAGATCTTACCTTACATAATTTAAGTATGTTTGCTTTATGTTTACTTATGATAGGAATGTTTCTAGACTAACCATACAAGTATATGTGATACCCTATATGGTTCTAGAACGTTAAAGAATGTTTATGACTATGTATACAAATACAAAATTATGGAATCCTGTTTTTACCTGGGAATGGAAACTTAGGGTAGTACCTTACCTTACCTTATGATGAAAAATGATACAAATGCACGTATATACATGAAAATGATGAAAATGATAAATGATCTTATACTAGTTTATTGTTGTAATATAGAAACCAGCATGGCTAGAAGAAGTACTAGAATTAATGATACCGTACCTCAGCCTGACCTGACGCACCTAGTGACAGAACTCCAGCGTCAACTCACCGAGCAGCAGCAGACCATCATCACCTTGATGGATCAGAAGGCAAATACTACCGTTCCATCTGCGAACCCGACGGTGATCCTGTAGTGCCTCCGACTCCGCCAGCACCCCCGACAGGTTCTGCCACCGGAATGCGACCGGAAGCTTACTTAATCCAGTGGCAGAGACTAAAGCCGGAAACTTTTACGGGTGCTTGCGAATCGTGGGATGCTCAGGCCTAGCTTAAGACGATAGAGAGTACTATGGAGCTGCTGGACTGGCCGGAGCACGAGAAGGCCAAGTGTGCGTCATTCTGCCTTTCTGGCGACGCTAGAATGTGGTGGGAAAGGGTCAAGGCCAAAAGACCCGTGAACCAGATGAAATGGACGGACTTCGAATCAGAATTTTATGAGGAGTTCTTCTACATGCGGGTCACCAACAAACACTACGACGAGTTTACAAATTTTCGTCAAGACGATCTGTCAGTCAGTGAAGCTGTCAAGAGATTTAACAGGCTAGCTCGCCTATGTCCCGAGTTGGTCAAGACGGAGAAAGAAAAGGTCCGCTTGATGCTGAAAATGTTACGACCCGAGATGTAACGCCCGCCTTTTTCCCACACCTTACGGTGTGGCGAGAGGGCAGCGTTACGCTAACATACATAGGCATGTGAACATCTTAATGCAGCGGAATAATTTTTTTTTTAAAACTTATTACACATGGCTTAACCATGCAACTAATACTTGAATCATGTATGTATACCTTAACTATCATTCATGAACATAGTGACATTGTAACTTAGCATATTAATCGCATACATAGCATCATGATCTAACCATTCCATAACTTATCCATGATCATCATAAGTAGCAAGTAACTTATCCATTAGCATCATAAGAGTAAGTTATCCTTTAGGCATAACTATCATAGGTATAGCATATAACCTAATGAGGCGTTTCAAAACACAAGACATGCAATCAGTATAAATAGAAGAATCCTTAACCATGTCACTGCCACACAGACGCTCTTGCCCCTTCTGCTGCTTCCCTTAGTACCCTTTTGCTTGATCTGCGGTATAAGAAAATAAGACTATAAGCGCACAGGCTTAGTAAGACCCTTTCCTACTCACTAAAATTCATACATCACATAAAGTATAATCATATGAACATTTAACAGGACATGATTCTTAACATAGAACATAAACATAAAACATACTTATCATGACATAATTCTTAACATGAACATAAGCATAAACATACTTATCATGGCATAATTCTTAATATGAATATAAACATAAACATCACATAAGCATAAATGACATTTTTAACATGGTATGGTTCTTAACATAAACATAAACACCTTCTTAACACAATTCATAAGCATATTCTTAGCATAAATCATAAGCATATCATAAGCATATTCTTAACATAAATACATAACATGAATGAATGCATGAGTCAAATGCATATATATAAGGATGCTTATTTGAAAATCATACTTATAAATACTTAAACATAATCATAACATCATTGGGGTCCCCGGCTTGTACCACATACATACATCATATGCGCGCATCCCTAAGTAAATACGAGTTAGCTAGTGTCGACCTACTAGGGTAGGAACAACTACGGTAATTTCAAAAACTGAGGCATTCTTAAGGTGCCCATCCATGTTGGACAGCTACGGTAGTCCCAGAACCGTGGACAGTTGCGATAGTCCAGAATCGTGGACAGCTTCATCGGTAGTCCAGAACCGTGGACAGCTTCATCGGTAGTCCAGAACTGTGGACCTTACTTAGGTCCAGTACAAGCACATTCATAAAGTAAAATAACTTTGCATGCTTCATCATTCATAGACATACTTAACATATCTTAGGACATAAACATAACCTTGTTACATGAAGCATGACATAAACATGCTTGGCATTTCCTCATTCATACTTAATTCATAACATCATTATGCCTTCATCATTCATACTTATCATTCGTACTAAAGGCATAAACATCATCTTTATTCATCTTTTTTATTCATAAAACATGACATACATACATAATCACGCCTCCAGGCATAAACATTATCTTGGTTCATAAAGCTTGCATAATTATGGTACATGAGATAAACATGCATTTCATACATGGTACATTTCATCTAGCATACATAATCCTAGTATCCATCATAGAGCATGCATGGGTAAGATACATATGAACATGGTGCATACTACTTAGGTTCATGGCATTCATCATAGAACATGCATAGACCTTCATACACATATATCTATTATAGACATTTAACATCCTACATGCATTATTCTATTTAACATACCCTTACATCAATTACATATGTTCATGATTTATGGTCTAAATATTCATGAGTAAAACATAACATAGAACCTAAACATATAAAGTCATGATACATAATACATAAAGCTAGGGTTCTAGTAACACAAAGATCCTCACATCATGCTTAACCATATACTTACATCATAGTAACCTATAAACAAGTATCCTTGAGACCTTAACCCAATCCAAACCCTAGATTAGGGTCTTGGCCGAAACCCTAAAGGACCATGAGTCCATTGAAAATTCACATAGGCCATGATTAACATCCAATACAATACATACCATGCCATGCCATAGAAAATCATTTGAACCCTTGATTGGATTAACCCTAAGTCCTAGCCCTACATCATGACTTTGGCCGAAACCCTAGAGGGTCACAAGCACATGAAAAAATTTATAAAATTCCCAATTTACATCCCATACATTATATATAATACCATAGGAAGTCATTAGAACCCTTGCTTGGAGTCAACCCTAAACCCTTGCCCTAAAACCTCACTTGGCCGAAAATCTCAAGGGGCATAGATCATGTAAAAACTCTCACATAAATCCCCATTAACATCCCTTACAACATGAGAAAATATAAGAAGCATCATTAGAGAGTTAGATCCACACTTAGCCATGGGAGCATGCGGTGGCCGAAACCCTTGGGTTAGGTGAGTCTCTTAAATACATGAGAGTAATTAGAAATCCAAAGGACGAGAAAGACACTACTTGGGCTAGGTGTGACGTAGTCAGCCTAGTGGGGACTGATACATACAGACCATGTCCTGAACCAAAAGGGTATAAGATGGTGAAGGGAATGGGACACGATTCATTAGAGCTGCTGAAGGGTTTCAGAATTACTTCTGAGGTCAACCGTTGATCTTTCGATTAATTGGGGGTCATGATGTACTATTAGGTGCCACTCATGATCGTTCTATAATTAGTTGATTATAGACGACCAACATAAATCGAAAGCCTATTTAGTCACACGCACTACGAGTAATCCGAGGGATTTAAAACGAGTTGAAAATTGGATTTTCCGATCAAGAGAAATAAGTCGAATCTGAGTTAATCAGAGGCGCAACGGAAGCTTAAAATGGCTAAGTCTTTTGAAGGCTTATTGGGAGAATTAAATGAGTATAATTCGCGATAGGTTCGGCTCGGTTTGGCCGGCCAACCCTCTTTGGTTTGGCCGGCCAAAAGAATGGGGAGAAATCAATTTATTTGGTTTAATTAATAAAATAAATCTAGCGCGATTTGTTTTATAAATTATGGATAAATAAATTTGTATAAAGAAATTTGTATAAAGAAATTTATAGAAATTTATTCTTTTTATTGAAATTAAAATGATCCATGGAATGATTTATTTTAATTTTATAAAATCAATTATGAATTGAATTTTTCATAATAAAGAAACTTTATAAATTTCTTGTAAAATTTATTTCATAATAAAAGGAGATATATATTTGTTTTATTATAAAGTTAGTTATAATAAAACTTGGTTTAAACGGAATAGTTCATAAGAAAATTTATAGGATAAATTTCTTATGAAAAATTCCGTTAATAGAGAGACTTGGCAAGGGAGAGGCTACTATATAAAGGAACCAAAGGCAAGCCTTGGATCCCCAATTGAGTTGTCAAGAGATCTAGTAGTTCTCTCCCTCTCTCTTCCCCTTAGGGCCGGCGCACCCTATCCCCTCCCTAGGGCTGGCGCACAACCACCCTAGGGCCGGCGCACCATCCTCACACAACCTAGGGTTGGCGTGAGCAACATCCACCAAGGAGGAGCCAAACAAGAAGAAGAAGAAGCGGAACACAACTCCTTCCTTCCCGAAATTTAGATTCCGTTTCTTGGTGGTTAGTTTCCTTTCTTCTCTCTTGATATTCTAGTTGTGCCTTTAGAGAATCTAGTAGTTCGCGTCGGCACAAAACTCGTAACTTTGCGAAGTCATCCCGAAGAGAACTCGGCGTGGATGTGAATAGAGGCGAAGCTTCCAAGGGACGCTACGGTTGGATCTCGTCCCTTACTTCGAGTTACGAGAGGTACAAAGTAAATTAGTTTACTTTTCCACAAAGTTTTTAATTTATGATCATGTCCACACATCATAAGATCACATGCTAGATACGTGGCTAAAAATAATTTGAGAAATTATTTATGCTAATTCTTCCGCTGCACGTAAATATTTTAAAATTTACGAACCCGTATCCTTGTCAACATACACCCGGTCCCAACAGTATGTATGTGGTACAAGTCGGGGACCCCAATAATGTGATGATTATGTTTAAGTATTTAAAAGTATGATTTTAAAAGTTAAGCATCCTTATGTATATGCATTTGGCTCATGCATTCATTCATGTTATGCATTCTGCCATGATAGTAATGTCTTATGCTTATGTTTCATGTCAAGAAAATATGCATGATAGTAAACGATTGATGCTCATGGTTATGTTAAGAGGATGCCATATGATATGATAGAAAGCATGCACATGTATCATGCCATGCTAGGACGGTTTATTATGTTTATGTTTATGTCATGTATCATGCCATGCTAAGAATGTTTATTATATTTATGTTATGCCATGTATCATGTCATGCTAAGAATGTTTATTATGTTTATGTTATGCCATGTATCATGCCATGCTAAGAATGTTTATTATGTTTATGTTTATGCCAAGTATCATGCCATGCTAAGAATGTTTATTATGTTTATGTTTATGTCATGTATCATGCCATGCTAAGAATGTTTATTGTGTTTATGTTCATGCCATGTCAAATATATGCTAAGTGATCCTAGATGCTTATGTTCTAAGTAGAGCACCAAGTATGTTAATGTTTCATATGCTCATTATTAAGTGATGAATGGTCTTAGTGAGTAGGAAAGAATCTTACTAAGCCTGTGTGCTTATAGTCTTATTTCCTTATACCGCAGATCACGTAAGGGGACAGTAAGGATGCAGCAGGAGGGCAAGAATGCATGTGTGTGGTAGTGACTTGGCCAAGAAAACGATATGTTTACTCGTCTTATGCTAGAACTTTACGTTTGCTACTTAAGTACGTAAATGATGACTTATGTGACTCTATGACATGATGTTAAGTAAGACCTGATATGATGCTAAGTATGAAGTTAATATGCCAAGTTCCCATGTCATCATGTTAGGAATGGTAGTAGGTGCATGTAGGTGTAAGTTTAAAGTTTTTCTGCTGCATTATGATGTCCACCTGCCCTACTCATGTTAACGTAACGCCGCTTTATGGAATGAAAAACAAAAGCGGGCGTTACAGATTGGTATCAGAGCCATTACCATCTCACCACACACATATCAAGCCCTCTTCCTGCCGTTTTCAAGTAAGTACCTCTATACATATCTTATAGTAGTAAGCACTTTTAGGATGCTTTATGGTTTTAGGATATGCAAATATGAACGATGTTTATGATGAAAAGTACTTTAGGATATGTAACTATGAACGATATTTTATCTTCTTTTATGAATCAAATATTTAGAATAATATAGGGGTAGGAAAAAAAAACTGATATTGGCCATACTTGTCTTTGGTGAAGAAAAACATGGCTAGAAGACAGAGTAACCGACTTAACGAGGCAACTCCATCGCCTGACCTGGTGCAATTAGTAACCCAGCTCCAGCGTCAAGTCACGGAGCAGCAACAAACCATTAATACATTGATGAACCAGCAAGAAAATTTCACTACTCCACCAGTGAACCAGACTGCTATACCCGTCGCGCCCACAGTTAAGCAAAACCCTACGACAGGCCCGACCACTGCAGCACGTCAAGAGGCTTACCTGATCCAGTGGTTGAGGTTGAAACCGAAAAATTTCTCGGGTATTGGTGAACCGTGGGACGCCCAAGCATGGTTCAAGACAATGGAAAGTACCATGGAGCTGCTAGACTGGCCGGAGCATGAAAAGATCAAGTGTGCGTCCTTCTACCTTTCTGGAGACGCCAGAATGTGGTGGGAGAGGGTCAAGGCCAAAAGACAAGTGGACCAGATGACTTGGTCGGACTTCGAGTCAGAGTTCTTCGAGGAATTCTTCAACATGCGTGTCACCAACAGACATTACGACGAGTTCACGGAATTTCGACAGGGTGACCTCTCGGTCAATGAAGCCGTGAAGAAATTCAATCGACTAGCTCGCCTATGCCCCGAGCTGGTCCGCACCGAGAAAGAAAGGGTCCGACTTATGCTGAAAATGTTGCGGCCCGAAATAGCCCTGAACGTGGCCAGCGGAGTTAACAGACCGCAAACCGCCGAGGAGCTGTTTGGTAGCGCCCTACTCACTGAGCACTATCTAAACAATATCAATCAACAAAGGAAGGCGCTAAATGAAAGTAAGGATCAAGTTCACTCCGGGATTCTCGATTCTTCCTTTCATTATCTTTGATGTTTTCCTTTCATCACCGCTTAGGAGGGAAAACCCCAGGGCATCAATAACAACTGGAAGGGAGATCAGAGTGGTAAACGGAAGTCATGGAACAACCCTCAAGGAGGCCCAGCAAATAAACAGGCCAAGCCTATCCTGTGCGCAACATGCGGAAAACGGCACCCCGGGGAATGCCGAAGAGGTACGAATCGGTGCTTCACCTGTGGAGTGGAAGGGCATATGGCGGCTTACTATCCTACCAGGAGCCAGACACCTTCCCAACAACTCGTCCAGTACCAAGGTGCCCCAGCGAAACTACACTATATGCAAGCTGAACCGGAAGGTATCCCGATGTTGGAGGCCCAACTGACTATGATGAATGCCAGGGTTTTCTCGGTTACCAAGGAAGACGCTGCGGAAGCTTCTACGATTGTCACAGGTCAGATACTCATTTTCAGTCAGTATGCTACTGCATTATTTGATACTGGGGCAACACACTCGTTCATTTCTGTGCCGTATACCAAGAAGATAGATAGGCTTCCGCAAGTGTTAAACTGCAGGTTCTTAACGACCCTACCTTCGGGAGAAATAATGACATCCACTCATGTGCTGTGTGCGGTGCCGGTCGGAATTGCAGGAAGGGAACTTTACTGCGATCTGATAGTACTCGACATGTAAGATTATGGTGTTATAATGGGAATGGATTTCCTGGGTAAATACGGTGCTTCTATTGAGTGCCATAAGCGAAAGGTGGTCTTCCGACCTGAGGCAGGTTCTAGGTTCGAATTCATTAGAGAGCCAAGGAAAAGAACCGGGAAATATTTATCAACTCTCCAAGCTCAGAAAATGTTAGACAAAGGATGTACTGGATTTCTAGCATATGTGGTTGATGCCAGTCAGGTGAAGAACCAGAAGCTGGAAGATGTCCGGGTACCCAGAGGTTTTCCCAGATGAATTACCAGGATTAACTCCTGATAGAGAGGTGGAATTTGAGATCGAATTGGTTCCTGGTACCAACCTGATCTCCAAGGCACCTTACCGTATGGCGCCAGTTGAATTAAAGGGGCTTCAGGAACAGCTACAGGAGTTGTTGGATAAGGGATTTATTCGCCCTAGTCATTCCCCGTGGGGAGCTCCGGTACTGTTTGTGAAGAAGGACGGAACTATGCGAATGTGTATAGATTACTGAGCGCTGAACAACGTAACGATCAAGAACAGGTATCCCCTTCCGAGGATAGATGACCTATTTGACCAATTAAAGGGAGCCACTGTTTTCTCAAAAATTGATTTGAGGTCTGGTTATCACCAAGTTAGAGTAAAACAGGAGGATATTCCAAAGACGGCTTTCCAAACAAGGTATGTGCACTTTGAGTTTGTGGTTATGCCCTTCGGCGTGACGAATGCTCCTGCTATGTTTATGGACCTTATGAACCGGGTATTCTCGTCGTTCCTCGACAAATTTGTGATCGTCTTCATCGACGATATCCTTATTTATTCGAGGACCCAAGAAGAGCACGCTGAGCACCTGAAGATAGTATTAGAGATTCTTCGGGAAAAGCAACTGTACGCAAAATATTCCAAATGTGAGTTCTGGCTAGACCAAGTGGGCTTTTTGGGCCATATTATTTCCAAAGACGGAGTTATGGTAGATCCAATAAAGATTGAAGCTGTGAATAACTGGAGCCAACCGAAGAACGCCAGCGAAATCAGAAGTTTTCTTAGGCTGGCAGGCTATTATAGAAAATTTGTGGAGGACTTCTCGAGGATTGCAGCCCCTTTAATGGCTCTCACCCGGAAGGATAAGAAGTATGAATGGACGGAAAACTGTGAAAGGAGTTTCTTGGAACTAAAAAGGAGACTTACAAGCGCTCCAATCCTTACCCTTCTAGAATGTAATCAGAGCTGCGACATGTATAGCGATGCCTCCAAACTAGGGCTTGGAGCTGTACTTATGCAGAATGGAAAGGTTATTACCTACGCCTCTAGACAACTCAAGGAATATGGTCTTCGCTCTTAAAATATGGAGGCATTATCTGTTCGCAGCGCAGTGTCGAATTTATACAGACCACCAGAGTCTGCGATATTTCTTCACTCAGAAAGACCTGAATATGAGACAACGCCGATAGCTTGAGTTGATGAAGGACTATGACTGTGAGATCTTCTACCATCCAGGGAAGGCAAACAAAGTGGCCGATGCACTCAGCCGGAAGTCAAATGCCACCTTGATGTTCATATCTAAGTTACCCCGACCACTCGAAAGAGAAATTATGAACTTTGGGGTTGAGGTCATCTCCGGACGACTTTCCACCATGACAATATCACCCACGCTATTTGAGGACATATTGGAAAAACAAAATGGTGATCTGAGTCTTCAGAAAATAAAATAGGAGATCCTAGGAGGAAAGGGCGATGGTTTTCATATCGCCAAAGGGGGGGGGTACTATACCTTAGGGATCGTCTGTATATTCCTAATGATCCGGAGCTTCGAAGGATAATACTGACGGAAGCTCACGGAACCCCTTATTCGATGCATCCAGGATCCACCAAGATGTATCAAGATCTGAAGGAGAAGATCTGGTGGTCCGGTATGAAGAGGGATGTGGCTCAGCATGTTAGTACTTGCATGACTTGCCAGCAAGTAAAAGCAGAACATCAGCGACCTGGAGGAGTTCTGCAGCAGCTCGCGATTCCGGAGTGGAAGTGGGGAGACATCTCTATGGATTTTATTTTAGGGCTTCCCAGGACTACGAATGGATATGATGCGATTTAGGTAATTGTGGGCAGGCTGACGAAGTCTGCTCATTTCCTGGCAATCAAGATGACTGATTCAATGGAGCAACTGGCTCAATTATATGTTAAGGAGATAATCAGACTTCATGGAGTTCCCAAAACCATCATCTCAGATAGGGATGGTCCCTTTACTTCACATTTCTGAGAGTGTGTTCAGAAGTCTCTCGGCACTAAATTGCGATTTAGCACCGCCTTTCACCCTCAGACTGATGGGCAAACTGAACGGGTGAATCAAGTACTAGAAGACATGTTGCGAGCTTGTGCCTTGGATTTCAAAGGGAGCTGGTGTCGATATCTATGCTTAGCGGAATTCACTTACAACAATAGCTATCAAGCTACTATCAGAATGACACCTTATGAAGCGTTGTACAGGAGGAGATGTAGGTCTCCGATCTGTTGGTACGAGGGTGGTGAAAAGAAGGAAATGGGGCTCACAACGGATGTCATCGACAGCATCACCCGAGCTATACAGAATATTCGACAACGGATAAAAGTTGCTCAGAGCCGGCAGAAGAATTATGCCGATGTCCGGCGTAGACCACTATAATTTAATGTTGGAGATTTGGTGTTCCTCAAAGTGGCTCCTATGAAAGGAGTGACAAGATTTGGGAGGAAAGGAAAACTAAATCCGCGTTATGTGGGGCCGTACCTGATTCTGAAAAGAGTTGGTAAGGTGGCATATGAGCTGGAGCTGCCTCCAGAGATGTCGGCCATTCATAATGTGTTCCATGTGTCAACGCTTAAAAAGTGTATCCCAAATATAGACCAAGTGATCGAGCCACAGACAGTACATGTGCAGGAGGACCTAAGCTATGAAAGCAGACCTATCCAGATCTTGGATCGGGAAGTCAAGAAGCTAAGGAGTAAGGAAGTACCTTTAGTCAAGGTTCTATGGCAAAGTCAACGGTTCGAAGAAGCTACCTGGGAACGCGAGGACGAGATGAGGCGCAAGTACCTGGAGCTATTCTAAGTTCGAGGACGAACTTTCACGAGGTATGGGGGATTGTAACGACCCGGAAAATTTTCTTAATATTTCTATAAAATATTGAGCATGTCTAGATAATTTTCCGAGTGACCTAGAAATATTAACATGAATTTTAACCTGGAAATCCATACTTTTTCCATTTAAATTGGGGAAATAGGCACTAATGAGCCTTATATGGGCTTTCTAGTACCATGATTATTGGTGAATTTTAGGTAAAAATTTATAGAAATATAAAGGGATCTTAATGAGAAATATTAACATAATTATGGGGGAATTTTAAGGGATTTTCGAAATAATAGAAAAATAAAATAAAAATAAAATGAAAAATTAGTGCATGCACCAAGGATTGAGCCTTGGACCTCTTGTATAACCATGCATGCTCTAACCAATTCACCTAGCAAGGGAGTGCTATGAGGAAATGAAGTGGATTATGGTTAAGGCTTAGTGAAAATGAAGAGTCACCAAGGGAAGAGACACCATGACTCTTCACTTACCCTCCTTAATGTGTTATAAAGAGGGGGAATGAGAGTTACTTTCTTCCTTCCATCAAGTCCACCTTTCTTCTTCCTCCTCCCTCACTCTAGCCGAAACCCCAAGAGGGGATTCTCCCTTGGAAAAGGTTCGCCTAAGGCTCCATCTCCAAGATCCAAGGCTTTTACAAGGGTACAAAGGCTAGAGGTGGTTAAGAGGCAACAAGATCTTCATCCTTCTCCCAAAACTAAGGTCTACAATCAAGATCAACCAATGTAAGACTCCCTCACCTGTGGTATAATAGTTCCTTTGTGATTTTTAGCATAATATAAAGTTGGTTTTGGGTTTGATGTTGAGAAAACCATGTTTTGGACTCCTATAGTATTCGGCCACCATGGGTTTTGGGTCCAAGATGATGTTAAAAATCTTAATCATGCTTTCTAACGTGTTATCATGATGTTTAGAGAATAAGTATAATTTTTGAGAATTTTTGGAGTATCCTAAGACCCTTTAGGGCTTGGGACCATTATAAGGATTCTATGGCTAGGGTTGGATTTAATCCTTCAATCATGTATCTTGTGTACCTTTATGATACAAGGGGAGATTGAAGGGATTTATGTGAATTTTCACAAGGTCTTGTGACCCTATGGGTTTCGGCCAAGAAGGTTCTAGGGCAAGGAGTTAGGGCTTACCTCAAGCAAGGGCCCTAATGACTCCTATGGTATGGTGTGGAAGGTGTTAGATGATTAATTGGAAATTTTATGAATTTATTCATGCCCCATGGCTCTTACATGTTTCGGCCAACCTTAGGAAAATAGGGCTAAAAGTTAGGGTAAACCCTAATCATGAGCTCTAATGGCTCCTTATGATCTTAGATGTATTGTATGGTTGTTTCTTTTTCCTTATGCTACCTTACATGTCATTGAATGATGGAATCCCTCCCTTGTAGGTTTCGGCCAAGCATGGTCACTAGGGTTGGGGTGGAGTTAGGGTTTGAAGAATGATGGGTTATGCTTTATTATGAAGTATATATAAAGGTTCAAGCATGTGGTAGAAATTAAGTTACCTATAACCCTAACCTTAAGCACCATGTTTCATGTGTGTATGTTTGGATGCCATGCTTAATAGGGTTTATTTATAAATGTCTTATGCTCTATGCCATGCACTTGGATAGTAGGTAGCATGTTTATGGAAGTCCTAACTATGCAAGCTTGAGATAGATACCATGCTTATGTATGAAATGCAATGCTTACCTTATGTATGATGATCATGCATGCTCTATGGATTAGGATAAGGGTCTATGTAAATATGTCATATTCAATGAATATAATGCAATGCTTATCTTATATGCCATGATCATGCAAGCACTAGGAATAAGAATGATGTTTTAGGTAAGCATGCCATGTTTTATGAATGAAGATGCATGCCATGGTTTATGAATGAAGATGCATGCCATGTTTTATGAATAATGATGCATGCCATGTTTTATGAAAGAAGATGCATGCCATGTTTATGAATGAAGATAATGCTCATGACTTCCAGGCATCATGATGCTATGCATTAAGTATGAACAATGAAAGGACAAGCATGTTTTAAGTCATGCTTCATGTAACAAGGTTATGCTATTTTTAAATATGCCATGAATGTCTTATGAATGATGAAGCATGTAAAGTATTTTACTTTATGAATGGGCTTGTACCGGACCGAAGTATGGGTTCAAGGGATGGGCACCTTAAGAACGCCCCGGTTCTGGACTACCGACTATGCTGTCCACGGTTCTGGCACTACCGAAGCTGTGCAACAGGGATGGGCACCTTAAGAACGCCTCGGTTCGGGGACTACCGACTATGCTATCCTTACCCTAGTAGGTCGAGGCTATCTACCTCATATTTACTTAGGGATGCGCGCACATGATGTATGTATGTGGTATAAGCCGGGGACCCCAATGATGTGATGATTATGTTTAAGTATTTAAAAGTATGATTTTAAAAGTTAAGCATCCTTATGTATATGCATTAGGCTCATGCATTCATTCATGTTATGCATTCTGCCATGATAGTAATGTCTTATGCTTATGTTTCAAGTCAAGAAAATATGCATGATAGTAAACGATTGATGCTCATGGTTATGTTAAGAGGATGCCATATAATATGATAGAAAGCATGCACATGTATCATGCCATGCTAGGAAGGTTTATTATGTTTATGTTTATGCCATGTATCATGCCATGCTAAGAATGTTTATTATGTTTATGTTTATGCCATGTATCATGCCATGCTAAGAATGTTTATTATGATTATGTTTATGCCAAGTATCATGTCATGCTAAGAATGTTTATTATGTTTATGTTTATGTCATGTATCATGTCATGCTAAGAATGTTTATTGTGTTTATGTTCATGCCATGTCAAATATATGCTAAGTGATCCTAGATGCTTATGTTCTAAGTAGAGCACCAAGTATGTTAATGTTTTATGTGCTCATTATTAAGTGACGAATGGTCTTAGTGAGTAGGAAAGAGTCTTACTAAGTCTGTGTGCTTATAGTCTTATTTCCTTATACCGCAGATCACGCAAGGGGACAGTAAGGAAGTAACAGGAGGGCAAGAATGCATGTGTGTGGTAGTGACTTGGCCAAGAAAACAATATGTTTACTCGTCTTATGCTAGAACTTTACGTTTGCTACTTAAGTACGTAAATGATGACTTATGTGACTCTATGACATGATGTTAAGTAAGACCTGATATGATGCTAAGTATGAAGTTAATATGCCAAGTTCCCATGTCATCATGTTAGGAATGATAGTAGGTGCATGTAAGTGTATGTTTAAAGTTTTTCTGCTGCATTATGATGTCCACCTGCTCTACTCATGTTAACGTAACGCCGCTTAATGGAAAGAAAAAAAAATGGGCGTTACATGATGTGTGTGTAGTGAGATGACAACTACTCTGATACCAACCTGTAACGCCCGTCTTTTTCCCACACCTTACGGTGTGGCGAGAGGGCGGCGTTACGCTAACATACATAGGCATGTGTACATCTTAATGCAGCGGAATAAATTTCTTTTTTAAAACTTATTACACATGCGCTTAACCAAGCAACTAATACTTGAATTATGTATGTATACCTTAACTATCATTCATGAACATGGTGACATTGTAACTTAGCATATTAATCGCATAGATAGCATCATGATCTAACCATTCCATAACTTATCCATGATCATCATAAGTAGCAAGTAACTTATCCATTAGTATCATAAGAGTAAGTTATCCTTTAGGCATAACTATCATAGGTATAGCATAGAACCTAATGAGGCGTTTCAAAACACAAGACATGCAATCAGTATAAATAGAAGAATCCTTTGCCATGTCACTGCCACACACACGCTCTTGCCCCTCCTGCTGCTTCCCTTAGTACTCTCTTGCTTGATCTGCGGTATAAGAAAATAAGACTATAAGCGCACAGGCTTAGTAAGACCCTTTCCTACTCACTAAAATTCATACGTCACATAAAGCATAATCATATGAACATTTAACAGAACATGATTCTTAACATAGAACATAAGCATAAAACATACTTATCATGACATAATTCTTAACATGAACATAAGCATAAACATAGTTGTCATGACATAATTCTTAACATGAACATAAGCATAAACATACTTATCATGGCATAATTCTTAACATGAATATAAACATAAACATCATATAAGCATAAAAGACATTTTTAACATGGTATGGTTCTTAACATAAACATAAGCACCTTCTTAACACAATTCATAAGCATATTCTTAGCATAAATCATAAGCATATCATAAGCATATTCTTAACATAAATGCATAACATGAATGAATGCATGAGTCAAATGCATATATATAAGGATGCTTATTTGAAAATCATACTTATAAATATTTAAACATCATCATAACATCATTGGGGTCCCCGGCTTATACCACATACATATATCATATGCGCGCATCCCTAAGTAAATACGAGTTAGCTAGTCTCGACCTACTAGGGTAGGAACAACTACGGTAATTCCAAAAACTGAGCCATTCTTAAGGTGTCCATCCCTGTTGGACAGCTACGGTAGTCCTAGAACCGTGGACAGCTACGATAGTCCAGAACCGTGGACAGCTTCATCGGTAGTCCAGAACTGTGGACCTTACTTAGGTCCAGTACAAGCCCATTCATAAAGTAAAATAACTTTGCATGCTTCATCATTCATAGACATACTTAACATATCTTAGGACATAAACATAACCTTGTTACATGAAGCATGACATAAACATGCTTGGCATTTCCTCATTCATACTTAATTCATAACATCATTATGCCTTCATCATTCATACTTATCATTCATACTTATCATTCGTACTTAAGGCATAAACATCATCTTTATTCATCTTCTTTATTCATAAAACATGATATACATACATAATCACGCCTCCAGGCATAAACATTATCTTGGTTCATAAGGCTTGCATAATTATGGTACATGAGATAAACATGCATTTCATACATGGTACATTTCATCTAGCATACATAATCCTAGTATCCATCATAGAGCATGCATGGGTAAGATACATATGAACATGGTGCATACTACTTAGGTTCATGGCATTCATCATAGAACATGCATAGACCTTCATACACATATATCTATTATAGACATTTAACATCCTACATGCATTATTCTATTTAACATACCCCTACATCAATTACATATGTTCATGGTTTATGGTCTAAATATTCATGAGTAAAACATAACATAGAACCTAAACATATAAAGTCATGATACATAATACATAAAGCTAGGGTTCTAGTAACACAAAGATCCTCATATCATGCTTAACCATATACTTACATCATAGTAACCTATAAACAAGTATCCTTGAGACCTTAACCCAATCCAAACCCTAGATTAGGATCTTGGCCGAAACCCTAAAGGACCATGAGTCCATTGAAAATTCACATAGGCCATGATTAACATCCAATACAATACATACCATGCCATGCCATAGAAAACCATTTGAACCCTTGATTGGATTTAACCCTAAGTCCTAGCCCTACATCATGACTTTGGCCGACACCCTAGAGGGTCACAAGCACATGGAAAAATTTATAAAATTCCCAATTTACATCCCATACATTATATATAATACCATAGGAAGTCATTAAAACCCTTGGTTGGAGTCAACCCTAACCCCTTGTCCTAAAACCTCACTTGGCCGAAAATCACAAGGGGCATAGATCATGTAAAAACTCTCACATAAATCCCCATTAACATCCCTTACAACATGAGAAAACATAAGAAGCATCATTAGAGAGTTAGATCCAAATTTAGCCATGGGAGCATGTGGTGGCCGAAACCCTTGAAAGCCCTAACCCTAGTTTTCTCAACAATATAGTTCAAACAAATTCTTATATCATGAAAACAACTTGAAAACTATTATACCACAGGTGAGGGAGTCTTACCTTGGTTTGTCTTGATTATCACCTTGAATAGAGAAGCCAAAAGAAACCTCCTTGACCCTAGACCTTTCCTTAGCCCTTGTAGCCTTGTAGAAAGCCTTGGATCTTCAAGATGGAGTCCTTTATGAAGCTTTTCTAAGGGAAACAACCCTTGTGGGTTTCGGCTAGAAGAAGAAAGAAGGAGAGGAGAAGCTTTGGTGGAGGAAAAGGCAAATAACTTAAATGTTAAGTTGTCTCTTCCCTTTCCCTCTCTTATATACTTCATGAAAGGGGGCAAGTGAAGGGTCATGATGCCTCTTCTCTTGATAACTCTTCACTTCCCTAAGTCTTAACCAAAATCCTCTTCATTCTCTACTAGCAGTCCCTTGCTAGGTGATTTGGTTAGTGCATGCATGGTGTTACACTAGGTCCAAAGTTCAATCATTGGTGCATGCACTTTATTTTTATTTTATTTTATTTTATTTTTTTCTTTTAATTTCGACAATGCCCCCTAAGGTCTACCAATAGCCATGCTAATATTCCTAATTTAAACTCATTACTATCTATATTAAATTCTACCTAAAATCCACTAATAACCATCGTACTAGAAAAGCCCATGGAAGGCCCATTAGTACTTAGCTCCTTATTCCATATCGAAAATCATGGCTAATCATGCTAAGGTTCCCACTAGTATCTTTATGTTCCTCGAAAATTTATCTAGACATGATCAATATTTTAAAGAAGATATTGAGAAAATTTTCTGGGTCGTTACACGAGATAGCTCTGAACGTGGCCGGCGGAGTTAACCGACCGCAGACCGCAGAGGAGCTGTTCAGTAGCACCTTGATTACCGAGCACTGTCTGAACATTATTAATCAGCAGAAGGAGATGCCGACAGAGAAAAAGAACCAAGCCAACTCAGGAGGTCAGCACACGGGCACCAGCTGGAAAGGGAAACACAACCACAAAAAGAAATGGAACAATCCTAAAGGTGGTCCAGTGAACAAGAAGCCCAAGTACATCCCGTGCGCGAAATGTGGAAATACGCATCTTGGAGAATGTCGCAGAGGTACAAATAAATGCTACACCTACGGATTGGAAGGACACAAGGCCATCGACTGTCCTATCAAGCCTCAGGCGCCACCTCAGCAGCTGATCCAGCTCCAGGGTGCCCCTGCCCAACTGCATTATATGCAAGCTGCACTGGAAGGTCCTCAGATAAGTCAAGGCAGATTGGAAGCCCCGCCAGTTATGACGAACGCCAGCGTTTTCTCACTTACCAAGGAGGACGCAGCGAATGCTTCGACGGTTGTTACATGTCAGATCTTTATTTACAGTCAGCATGTTACTGCATTATTTGACACTGGAGCAACGCATTCGTTTATTTTCATGCCTTACTCTAAGAAGATAGACATACCTCTACAAATTCTAGACTGTAAATTTCTAACAACCCTGCCTTCGGGAGAAACAATGACATCCACCCACGTGTTGCGTGCAACACCAATCAGAATCGCAGAAAGAGATCTCTATTGCGACCTGATAGTACTCGGCATGCAAGATTATGATGCAATACTGGGTATGGATTTTCTAAGCAAATACGATGCTACTATCGAGTGTCGTAAGCGAAAAGTGATCTTCCAGCCCGAGGCGGAACCTATGTTTGAATTCATCGGAGAGCCAAGGAAGAGAACCGGGAAATTCTTATCGGCTCTAAAGGAGCAGAAGATGCTAGCGAAAGGATACACTAGTTTTCTAGCATATGTGGTCAGCACCGCTCAAACAAAGGAACAGAAACTAAGTGATGTCAGAGTGGTATGTGATTATCCGGAGGTATTCCCAGACGATCTACCAGGATTGTCTCCGGACAGAGAAATTGAATTTGAGATCAAAGAGATCTCTATTGTGACCTGATAGTACTCGACATGCAAGATTATGATACAATACTGGGTATGGATTTTCTAAGCAAATACAGTGCTATTATCGAGTGTCGTAAGCGAAAAGTGATCTTCCAGCCCGAGGCGGAACCTATGTTTGAATTCATCGGAGAGCCAAGGAAGAGAACCGGGAAATTCTTATCGGCTCTAAAGGCGCAGAAGATGCTAGCGAAAGGATACACTAGTTTTCTAGCATATGTGGTCAGCACCGCTCAAACAAAGGAACAAAAACTAAGTGATGTCAGAGTGGTATGTGATTATCCGGAGGTATTCCTAGACGATCTACCAGGATTGTCCCCGGACAGAGAAATTGAATTTGAGATAGAATTGATTCCTGGCACAAATCAGACGATATTCCGAAGACGGCTTTCCGGACTAGATACGGACACTTTGAATTCGTCGTCATGCCCTTTGGAGTAACTAATGCTCCCGCTATGTTTATGGACTTGATGAATCGAGTATTCTCGGCATTTCTTGACAAGTTTGTGATCGTCTTCATCGACGATATCCTCATCTATTCGAGAAATCGAGAAGAGCACGCTGAACACCTGAAGATGTATTACAGATCCTTCGGGAAAAGAAGTTATATGCCAAGTTCTCCAAATGCAAATTTTGGCTCGATTAAGTGACTTTTCTAGGTCATATTATTTGCAAGGACAGAGTCATGGTGGATCCGAAGAAAATCGAGGCCGTGAGTAACTGGAACAGGCTGAAGAATGCTAGCGAAGTCAGGAGTTTTCTCGGACTAGCGGGCTATTACCGGAAATTCATGGAAGACTTCTCCAGAATCGCAGCACCTATGACGGTTCTTACCAGGAAGAACCAGAAGTACGTATGGATAGAAGAATGCGAGAGGAGTTTCTTGGAACTGAAAAGGAGACTTACAAGTGCTCCAATCCTTACTCTTCCCGAAGATGACAAGAGCTTCGACATGTACAGCGATGCCTCCAAACTGGGACTCGGAGCGGTACTTATGCAAAGTGGTAAAGTTATTGCCTATGCCTCTAGGCAACTCAAAGAACATGAAAGGAACTATCCCACTCACGATTTAGAGTTAGCAGCCGTGGTCTTTGCTCTGAAGGTATGGAGACACTATCTATACGGAGCACAGTGTAAGATATATACAGATCACCAGAGTCTGCGATATTTCTTCACTCAGAAGGACCTTAACATGCGACAATGTAGATGGCTCGAACTGGTAAAGGACTATGACTGCGAGGTCTTTTATCATCCAGGCAAGGCGAACAAAGTGGCCGATGCACTCAGCAGAAAGTCCAGTGCCGCCTTGATGTCCTTATCAATATTATCTCGACCACTGGAAAAGGAAATTGTGAGCTACGGAATCGAGATTATTTCTGGACGACTTTCGGCCATGGCAATCGTACCAGCACTATTCGACGATATACTAAACAAGAAGAATGATGATCCAAGCCTCCAGAAGATCAAGCAGGATATTTTAGAAGGAAAAGGTGAGGGTTTTCATATCGCCGATAACGGAGTAGTATACCTTAGGGATCGTCTATGTATCCCTAATGATCCGGAACTACGCAAGAAGGTTCTGGAGGAGGCTCACGGAACCCCTTATTCTATGCATCCGGAATCTACCAAGATGCATCAAGATTTGAAAACGAGATTTTGGTGGCTCGGTATGAAGAGGGACGTAGCTTAGCATGTCAGTACCTGCCTAACCTGCCAGCAAGTTAAAGCAGAGCACCAGAGACCCGGAGGAGTTCTGCAACCGATCCAAATTCTGGAGTGGAAATGGAAAGACATCTCTATGAATTTCATCTCAGGACTTCCCAGGACCACGAACGGATACGATGCTATATGGGTTATCGTCGACAGATTGACGAAATCGGCACATTTCTTAGCGATCAAGATGACCTATTCAGTCGAGCAACTAGCTCAACTATATACTAAGGAGATTATCAGGCTACATGATATTCCCAAGACCATCATTTTAGATAGGGATGGTCGTTTCACCTCATAGTTTTGGGAATGCGTTCATAAAGCTCTCGGCACGAAGCTGCGATTCAGTACCGCCTTCCATCCTCAGACAGATGGGCAAACGGAAAGGGTGAACCAAGTACTGGAAGACATGTTATGAGCTTGTGCCCTGGATTTCAAAGGGAGCTGGTGTCGATATTTATGCTTTGCGGAATTCGCTTATAATAATAACTACCAAGGTACTATCGGAATGACACCTTATGAAGCTCTGTATGGGAGGAGATGTAGATCTCCGATCTGTTGGTACGAAGGAGGCGAAAAGAAAGAGATGGGACTCCAGACGGATTTCATCGACGACACCACCCAAGCTATATAGAATATCCGCCAAAGAATAAAGACTGCTCAGAGCCGGCAGAAGAATTATGCGGATCAGCGACGTAGGCCTTTGGAATTCGGTGTCGGGGATTTGGTATTCCTCCGAGTGGCTCCTATGAAAGGAGTAATGAGATTCGGGAAGAAAGGAAAGCTAAGTCCGCGCTATGTGGGACCGTACTAGATCCTGAACAGAATTGGCAAGGTGGCTTACGAGCTCGAGTTACCTCAGGAGATGTCATCAATCCACAATGTGTTCCATGTATCGATGCTCAAGAAATGTATTTCCAATGCAGACCAAGTGATGGAGCTGCAGGCCGTACAAATCTAGGAGGACCTGAGTTATAAAAGCAAACCCATACGGATCCTGGATCGAGGTGCCAAGAGACTAAGGAACAAAGATGTGCCCTTAGTCAAGGTCTTGTGGCAAAGTCAACAATATGAAGAAGCTACCTGAGAACGCGAGGACGATATGAAACAAAACTTTCCGGAGTTATTTTAAGTTCGAGGACGAACTTTCCAGAAGGTATGGAGAATTGTAACACCCCACTAAAATTCCCTTCAATATTATCTCTAATATTGAGTACGATGCATGAATGATAGTTAGAGTTGTGGAAATTTTAGTGTAAGTGTTAATAGGCATTATATGAGCTCTAAATGGTGGAAATTCCTAATGGGTCTTAAATAGCACTTCATTAGTTATCCTAATGGGCCCCATGAGGATAAAAGAAATAACACATCATGTAATGAGCCTTACTTTAGATGGACTTGCAAAAGAATAATAATAAAAAAAAATATAATGATGTAGGTGCCAAGGATTGAACCTTGGACTTAGAGATGTTGTAAGTCTTAGGAATGCATATGTAACCAATTCACCTAGCAAGGGAGTGCTACTAGGAGGATAAAAGAAATTATAGATAGGTGTAAGGATAAGGGAAGTGAAGAGTCACCATGAGAGGAGGCACCATGGCCTTTCACTTGCCCCCTTCACTTAGTATAAAGAGGTGGGATGAGAAGTGAAGAGGCTTAAGTTACTTTTCTCTTCTTCTCTTCCACCAAGGCCCTTCCTCTCCCCTCTCTTCTTCCTTCTTGGCCGAAATTTCAAAGGGATTTTCCTCTTGGAAAACTTCACAAGAGGTCTTCCTCTTGAAGATCCAAGTTCTTCTACAAGGCTACAAGGGCAAGGAGTACTCTAAAGTCAAGAAGGTTTTCTTTTGTTTCTCTATTCGAGGTTTATAACCGAGACAACAAGTGTAAGACTCCCCTCACCTGCAACATAATAGTTTATATATGTTTTATTCATGTTCTTGTATGTTCTTGCGATGTGTTGCTAAAAATCGTGAAGTTTTTCCCTATAGGTAAGTTTCGGCCAAGCATGGATTTAGGGCTTAGGGTTGTGTTTGATGCTATCTAATGACTTCAATGTGTTCTTGATGTTAAGTTATGAGTTATGATGGAAAAAAAGATGAAGAAAAAGACCCTTAAAAGTATAGGCCAAGGCTCTCATGAAGCCAGACTTTTTGGCCACAAGAAGATGTTTGGGTTCTTTTTGACTAGCTAATGTTTTAATTTCTTGTTAATGTTTGTTTGAGGGTTTTATATATATTTTTAGGCCATATTTCTCCTCTGAACATGTTGGATTAATACCCTAAATAAGGGCAAAAAGAAAGAAAATGAAGAGTTAAGGATGCCATGTTACTTGCTAATGCTTCCTAGTATTAGATATGTATTATATGTATGTGGTATAAACCAATTGCTTTTATTTTTGTCATTTTCATGTTGATATGAACCTTAGGAGTTTTTGATCAGTTTCTTAAATTAGGTTTTAGGATGGGTTAAGGTCACTACTTCACTTGATAATGTCTCTTGGTAATAGGATATTCAATGTATGCATGTTGTATGAGTTGTAAGATGTTGTGTTGTAGTTTTATGCCATGTTAACCCTATCTAAATGATTTGATCAGTAGAGTATATGTTGAATTATGGTTGAATTAAGGGTATCCATGTTTCATTATGCCATGATAGATAAAGCGAAAAAAAGAGAGTTAAAGATGTCATGTTCCTTGCTAATACTTCCTAGTGTTAGAATATGTATTATGTGCATGTTGTATGAATCAATTACTTTTGTTTCTTTGTCATTTTCATGTTGGTATGAACCTTAGAAGCTTATGATCAGTACCTTAAATTGGGTTTTAGGATGGGTTAAGGTCACTACCTCACTTGATGATGTCTCTTGATACTAGGATATTCAATGTATACATATTGTATGAGTTGTGTGATGTTGGGTTGTGTTTTTATGCCATGATAACCCTATCTAAATGTTTTGACCAGTAGAGTATATGTTGAATTAGAGTTGAATTAAAGGTATCCATGTTTCATTATGCCATGATAGATGAAAAGAAAAAATGGAATAAGTTCACTAGGTGTATTATCCTTAGTTTTAAATTAAACATTATGTGTTTTATGAATCATGAATGATAAGTTGGCATGTTATGAATTTTCTTACCATGAAATTATGTTTTCTCCATGCCATGTTCATGCTTGAAAGATATGATGATATTTATGCTTTGAATGTATGCCCATGATATGTATGACATTATGAATAAAAGAATGTCTAAAGATCAATTTCTAAGAAAAGAAAAGAATTGATGAACTCTATGCTAAAGAGAAATTGCTATGGAAAGAAAAGGAATCATGTATGCTATTTTACTTTATGTATTGGCTTGTACCGGATCTTGAAAAAGGTCCAAAGGGTGGGCTCCTAAGCAAGGCCCCGGTTCTGGACTACCGAAGCTGTCCCTAGGCTAGAGGTTGCCTAGTACCTTAGTAGGTCGGGATTAGTTACCTCGTACTCTACTAAGGGATGTGCGCAAATGATGAATGGGTACAAGCCAGGGATCCCAATGATGATGATATGTTGATGTTCAAGTATTATATTATTTATATTTTTCAAAGAGCATCCTTAATGTTTATGCTCATGTTTCTGTTTAATGATATTGCATATGCTACGTTTAATATTTATGCACATGTTTATGTTTAATGATATTGCATATGCTATGTTTAATGTTTATGCACATGTTTATGTTTAATGATATTGCATATGCTATGTTTAATGTTTATGCTCATGATTATGTTTTAAAGATTATGCGAATGTTAAGTGTTTATGCTTATGTGCTTTAGATACTTTAAGTATTTATTCATGTTATATGCTTATGTCAAATGATGTAGATTTCTACTTATATGTGATGTACGAATTTTGTGAGTAAGCAAGGAGCTTACTAAGCATTTTATGCTTATAGTCTACCTTCTTATGTTGCAGATCCAACTAACGGTTTCTAAAGAAGGGGAAGCAGCAGGAGGGCATGCGTGTGTGTGGCAGTGACTTGGCAGAACGATCCTACTGTTGTCCTTACTCTTACTTATGGACTTATTTCTCATGGACATAATGTTACTACTTATAATCTGCATGTGTTAGTTCTTATGTTTACGCTTACTACTTGTTGGAGTTGAAGTTCTTTTGGATATACATGCTTAATGTAGAACTATATACTTTCTTGTTAAATATGCTATGCTATGATTCACATGCTTAAAGTAGTTTAGTTAGAAAGAAATTTATCCAATTGCATATGTTCATGATTTAGTATTATTTTCGCTGCCATATTTACGCTTCATATGCAATAATATACGAAAGAAAAAAAAAGTAACGCGTCGCTCACGTAAGGGGCGGGCGTTACATTGCGATCCCAAGTTTCTCACTAGGGACCGATCAGGTTGGAGACTGATCGGTCTGGGATATTCCTGATCGGTCCGGTGACCGATCACTTTAATTCAAACGCGCTGTCAGACGCTCTGATCGCGCCTACTTTCACTGATACCCTACTGATGTCACTTTGATCTTCTCTGCTATCACTGATATAAGTTTGATTTCATTTGCTAAACTTCTGATTGAGTGTGCAGGTGACAGGGATGAATTCAAACACTCAAGGAGAGTCAATGAAGGCCTTTCCTTGGAGCAGGTTTGTCCAGTTACCATCTTAGGTTGCAACGGCTGGAGCAGCTGACTAGAGCTCGGTTGAGGGAAGCTCAGGGAGTCTAGGAAGAGCTCAGTGGTAGCTGGCGTTGGCAGGTGAGCAGCTGGAGGCTGCAGTGAGGTGGTGACCTGGTGATCAGAGAGCTGGGACTTAAGGCTTGGTGGCGAACAAGTCTCAGTAACGAAGTTCTCCACGTTGTGCTTGTGCGTGTGCTTGTGCTATCTGCTGTTCCATCATCTTGAGAAAGCAACTGTGATCTTTGAAGCAACCTTCTGTTACTTGGGCACTTGGGAGAAGAGAAACAAGAAGCTTGAGTCCATCAGCGAGAAGACACGAAGAGGAGAGTCTTACGTGAGATCTGCGCTGGGTGGAGCTCGGAGAAGTTTGCTTATGTTCTTGTGGTTCTAAGTGCTGAGTAAGATCCTTCTTGTGCTTCTTGTACTTTATACTTTATCATCATGAAACGTTGTGGAGAGGTTACTCCACCGAGAAGGAGGTTGCATTTTATCCGGTGTTCACCGGGGCTTGATCTGCCGACGATCAAGGGATCGCCCACCTTAAGGGCACGCCAAGGAGTAGGGGCAAGTTATCCCCGAAGCTTGTAAATCCTCTTGTTAGCGTTTTGCATTTGTTCTTAGCTAGGTTTTACTTTTGCATACTCTGTTTTCTTTAGCTTCTGTTATGCTACTAACACTTGAGGTGCAGAAAATCGATAAGTGGTAAACTTTAAGTGTCTGGCTATATTCACCCCCCTCTCTAGCCATCCAAGGTCCAACAATATTGGCAAATAATTCAAAATTAAGCTGCGTTATGATCTAATGAGGTTGACTCAATATGTAGGTAGCTCAACCTGAAAGTCGTAGTGGATACTAGGCAAGAGAAAAGTGCTAGTAGGTTTGTTGGATCGAATACTGGGAAAAAGACTGTTAGGATGTATACTAAAAACCTAACTTTTGTATGAACATCTACTTTTGAAATGAGAATCACATGATTATTGTTTGCATTTTATATTTGATATATACATGCTATTGTCTAATACTTTACATTGTAGATAACATGGTGTGTGGTGTCACACAGAAGTGTTGAGGCAATCTGCCCTAAAATGATTGAAAGATCATGGTTTTGAGGTGTGTGAATATGTTTAAGGTTAGAGTGTTATGTTGTATTTGATATGTGTGATTGAGTTTGTAGGACTTGGAGAATCACACATGGTGAACATATCCTAGGGACGAGAGCCGAGGGAGGAGGACTCCAAGGGCAAGCCGGGAAGTGGACTTCAAGGGCACACGTGAAGGGTGGCATGGAGACAAGCCAAGGGAAGGCTTGTGTGCGCATTCGAGGGACGAAAGTCAGAGGAAGATGACTTCAAGGGGCGAGCCAAGGAAGTGAACCAGAAGGCATACGTGAAGGAGTATGTGAAGAATGGCTGGGAGTACTCACAGAAGGTTTTCAGCCTTCTACCAGTCGACTGGCCCAGAGGTAGTCGACTGGCCCAGAGGTAGTCGACTGGTATACCCTGAAAATTAGCCATTGGCTAGCAATTAATACTAGGCCAGTCGACTGCCCCAGGGGCAGTCGACTGGTGCGGGGCTGGATAGCCTGTGAGTTTGTCCTGTTCTCATATAAAAGGAGAACCTTTTTGCACGTGAGCGGTACGGTTCCGTATAGTAACGAAGTGCTGCTCATGTGAAAAGCTTTCTCATCTTCCTCTCTCTTCATTCACTACATTTTGTAAAGAGGAAGGCAACACCACTGTAAATGTTTCTCTACCTGAAGGAGATTTTTCATAGTGGAAGTGGTGTATGTGTGTGGATCCTTGGATTGGTCACCCATCTGGGTGGATACCAAGTAACTTGCTGTTGTTAGCATTGTTTTTGTTGTCTTTTGCATATTATTGTTTCTGCTACGCTAACAACCTTGTAGAAAATAAAGAAAAAGTGCTATTCACCCCCCTCTAGCACGCCAGTCGATCCATAAGTTGGTATCAGAGTCAGGTTCGTTTCGGAAGAACTCACCGTCAACCGAAGCAAGTTTAAATGGCGTTTCAAGAAGGATACAGCACTGCACGACCACCCTTCTTCGACGGGAATGATTTCGCGTACTGAAAAGGTAGGATGCAATATTACCTTATGAACGATATTGAGAATTAGATTAGTATTGCAGATGGATTCGATACACCCGTCGATGAAAGAGGAGAACCGACACCCATGAGATTCTGGTCGAAAGAGGTCATGTAGAGGGCGCAGTCCAATGCCAAGGCAACCACCACACTGCAGTGCGGGCTCTCAAAGGAGCAACTTAACAAGGTGGGGCCATTCAAGAGTGCCAAAGAACTGTGGGGCAAACTGGTGGAACTGAACGAAGGGTCAAACGAATCTAGAAGAGCTAAGAAGGGCTTGCTCGTGGCCCAACTCCAATCCCTATCCATGAAGAGCAACGAGACTGTCAGCCAGCTGCATGGAAGGGTGAAGGAGGTCATCGACGAGCTCCACGTGATTGGAGAAAAGATCAAAAACCGAGATATCGTTAGGTATGTTCTACAAGCCTTCCCAAGAACTACCTTGTGGGCATCCATGGTTGATGCCTACAAAGTGTCAAGGGATTTGCCTATAGTTAAATTAGATGATCTATTCTATGAATTTGAACTGCACGAGCAAGCTAACGTCTCGGCCAAAGAGAAAGGTATTGCTTTTATTGCAGAAAAGGAGAAGAAGAAGAGGAAGGAGAAGAAGAAGGTGATCTACTCTTCCTCATCCGACTCAGAAGAGTCCAGCGCCTCTTTGGATAACGATCAAGAGGCTTTGATGGTAAGAAAATTTCGTAGAGCTTTCAAAAGTTTTTCTAACAAATCCTATGCTAGGAAAGAGTCCAAAGGCAAGGGTAAGGCCAAGGACATCATCTGCTACAACTGCCATCAAGAGGGACACATGAAGAACAAGTGCCCCCAACTGAAGAGAAGAGATTGTTGGATCGAGAAAACACGATAGAGGGGGGGGGGAATATCGTGAAATCGTTTCGGAAAAAAAAGAATGCGCAGCGGAAATTTAAATAAACACAGCATAAGAACTCAAGCATTTTTACTTGGTTTGGAGTCGCGGTCGGCTCCTACTCCAAGGCCCACGGTCCTTGATCGTTTACTACGGGCAATTCTATATGTGCACAAATGTTTACAGAAAATGTTACAGTTGTAGTGCAGTAAATAAAAATAGACTCTTCGTTACCGACGCCCAGTGTGGATAGTACTTCGGAGCAGAGGGTCATCGTCGGCGCTTGAATCTCGAGATGAGAGGTTTTCGGAGTAGAGCGCTTGAGTCGAAGAGCGTAGAGGCGTTGGAAAAGTTGATCCTGAAGCCTTATGTAACGCCCCAAATTTCCCTCTCTAACGATATAATAATGGAACATGTGGCCAAGAATAATATTATGAATTTAGTGGGAAAAGTTGTGAATAAAGAAATGTTAGGCATTATCTTGACACGTAGTGGATGTGTGATAATTATGCTTATGTATTATATTTAATGTTATGCTTAATATCCTACACATGTATGAATGAATAATGATATGCATATGCATATGTATGAATTAAATAAGTAGCATTTTCTAGGTGAGCTTTGGTTATGCGGGCTTGAGAAAAAAATAATAAAAGGAAGAGAAATCAAAAAGAAGAGGAGGTGCCAAGGATTGAACCTTGGACCTCAAAGAAAAGCAAAGCCTTAAGAATGCATATATAACCAATTCACCCAGCAGAGGAGTGCTATTAGGAGGAGATGGGAAATTGTAGATAAATAGAAAATAAGTGAAGAGACACATGAAAATGAAGAGGCACCATTGAAAGGGGTGGTTACCTTTTCACTCCCTATAAAAGAGCATGGGGAAAAATGCCCAAGGCATTTTCGCATAGCACAAACCCTCCACTCTCTTCTCCCCAAGCATTCACTCTTCCTCCTCTCCCTCACTGAGACCTAGGGTCTCCTTGCAGCCCAAAACCGAGCCCCACAAACCGGAAGAAGAAAAGGAGAAGAACAAGAGGAGTACCAAGCCTAAGAGCCCCCTTTCTTCTCTAAAGTCTAGAACACCTTTTTAAATTTTTAGCGCAAGAGGTAAGACTCCCTCACCTGCAACATAATAGCCTTAAATGTGTATTCATGATCCCTTATGTTTGCTTGTGATGTTGGGTGGAAAGAATGGAAGAAAGGTCATGTTGTGTGTTTCGGTCAAGGGAGGTTTTCTCTTTTGTTGTTATGTTTAAGTTTAGATGATGATTCTACATGCTTATTGCTACCTTCTTATAGTAGATGAATGATGAATACATGAGGTTTGAATGCCTTCATGATGTAATGAACCTAGAACCCCTCGACCAAGTGGTAGAGATGGGTAGATGCATGTGTATGGACTAGGGTTTGATCTTATGTGAATTTCCCTTGCTTAGGTAATATTTTAGGTCAAGAAAGTTGTGGAATCTATGCCTTACAAACCCTGCAATATTTGGCCAGCAACTAGATTTAGGGCTAAAATAGGTCCAAACTACAAATCATGTACCTAAACTAATGTTGAGTGAAGTCTAGACTACCCCTGTACTAGTAAATGATCTCTTATGCATTTGTTCCCATGTTACATGAATTTTTATACTATAATACACTAGTTGTGAGTTTCGGCCAGCAACTAGATTGAGGACTAAAATAGGTCCAAACTACAAATCATGTGCCTAAACTAATGTTTAATGAAGTTTAGACTACCCTTGTACTAGTAAATGATCTCTTATGCATTTGTTTTAATGTTATATGAATTTTATGCCATGAAATCCTATCTATGAAGTTTCGGCCAGCATGTATTAAGATAGGAAAAGAGAACTAAAACCAATGTGTTGCCTTGATTATGACAAATATGTTACATGAATGATGTGTTGATAACACTAGCATGATATTTGCTTCACTTGCATGTGTTTAAAGAAAGATCCTACATTGTCATGCTATTTATGTGAATGATTGTGCCATGAAAGTGTGCCTATACTCATGAATGAATGAATGTCTATAGTACGTTCATTATGAAAGAAAGAAAAAGGAAAGAATGCATGTATGTATTTTACTTTAAAGTATGGCTTGTACCGGATCTTGAAAAAGATCCACGGTTCTGGACTACCGAAGCTGTCCCTAGATTGAAAGAAAGTAGGCCTAGTAACCCTAGTAGGTCGAGACTAGCTACCTCGCATCTATTTAGGGATGCGCGCAAAGAAAGAATGAGTATAAGCCAGGGACCCCAATAAAGATGATGTATGCTTATGTTAAAGTATTACTTATTATGTTTTCTAAAGAGCATCCTAAATGTTTTTGCAAATCATATGTTTATGTTTGTATGCATTCATGTACCTTACGTGCCTTATGAGTTTTATGCTTTACATGAATGTCATATGTCTTTCAAATATACGCGACATGTGGATTTAGTGAGTAGGAAAGAGCTTACTAAGTTTCGCACTTATAGTTGATTGCTTATGTTGCAGATCAACCTAGAAATTAATAAAGGAAAGGGAAGCTGCAGGAAGGGCTCATGTGTGTGGTGGTGACTTGGCTGATCAATCCATTTTAGTGCCATTATAGACGTATCACTTATCTTTATAAGAAAACATGTTTTACTACCTTATACTTGATACTTGTTAGCTCTTTTGAAGTTTATTTAAGGCTTGGATGCTACTAGATACTATATGACCTTTATACCTTGTTGCATGTGTTATAGTTATGTTTTATTTCCGCTGCAATGCTTTAGATTCATATGCAATAATATGCGTAAGTTAAGTAGGAAAAGGTAACGCGCCACCTTAACGGTAAGGGGCGGGTGTTACACCTTAGGGGTCGAGCCCCTTTTATAGCACTCCTGGGGGCGCCCGGGATGCTGGGGGTGCCTGACACGTGCCTTCGAATCCGAGAACTCTCATCTGAAGCTCGGTCAGCGCTTATCCCTCCAGAATCGGGCTCGGAGCTGACGGGGGGCACCCGAGACACTGGGGGCGCCCCGGTTGACTTGGTCTGTTGGCTTCTCGGCTGAGTTTGCTTCGATTACTTGGTTGACTTGGACCCAGGGCGCTCGAGGCATCTAGGGCGCCCGGGACCATCAGGGCGCCCGGGAGCTTGAGGGCGCCCGACCCAGTGAGCTTCCGAAGCGATTCTTGCTCAACTGCTTGTTTGGCTTTGACCTTGAGCACCTGGGACCTCCCGGGCGCCTAGCCCAGCTGCTGCCCCTCTCCTTTGGGGCGTTCTGAGCTGCAGAAACACGTTCCTTTGGTCCCTGCATCCAAGGTCAGTTTCACAACAAACAAGGCAAGAAATGTTAGGTTTATACAGCCTTAGTGTTAGTGATATGAGAGAAGTGTCCTAAGGCAATCGCCTTATGATTGTAAACATTTATTTTAATAAATGATAATTCACTATTTGAGTATACATGTTTGTGTATTTGATTGGGATCTTAAACTCATCTACTGAATGTCCGCAATACAATTCACAGCATAAGAGAATTTGTGATGGGATCACAACTAGTGATTATCTCTACATGTGCAATTGTGAAGTATTGAAAATATCCCTAGTCGATGAATTGATAAAAACGGGCACTATCAATTCTGTTGAGACTAGCATGGGTTATTCTCTAATCAGCTGATTCTCACTAGCTGGTGACATTGGGATGTCCGGAGATAAACATGGATGCTAGTTAAGGGAACTAGTTCATTGGAGTGACTAGCTGTAAAACTTCATATGGTTATCTATATAGATATGTCAATGAAGTTCTTACTGCAGCTTAAGTGCGATGTTCCTTTGACTTGCGGTGTTCAAGTCATCTTGGTCATGGAGACTTATACTTTAACATCTTAAGCAAGCATCTCCAAGGAGGTGTGGACCCAGGATGATTGGGTATAAGCCGAAGTGCCCGAAGATGTTTGAACAACCTACAAAGGATTCACCACTCCTTGCGAGGAGATGTATACCCAGGCCTATCGTCGGATTGTTACTCAAAGCCTCTGGCCAGAGCATGTCATGTATAGAGTGCGAGTCTCTAAAATACATGAGAGTAATTAGAAATTCAAAGGACGAGAAAGACACTACTTGGGCTAGGTGTGACGTAGTCAGTCTAGTGGGGACTGACACAAGCAGACCATGTCCTGAACCAAGTGGGTATAAGATGGTGAAGGGAATGAGGCACGATTCATTAGAGCTGTTGAAGGGTTTCAGAATTACTTCTGAGGTCAACCGTTGATCTTTCGATTAATTGGGGGTCATGATGTACTACTAGGTGCCACTCATGATCGTTCTATAATTAGTTGATTATAGACGGCCAACATAAATCGAAAGCCTATTTAGTCACACGCACTACGAGTAATCCGAGGGATTTAAAACGAGTTGAAAATTGAATTTTCCAATCAAGAGAAATAAGTCGAATCTGAATTTATCAGAGGCGCAATGGAAGCTAAAAATGGCTAAGTCTTTTGAAGGGTTATTAGGCGAATTAAATGAGTTTAATTCGCGATGGATTCGGTTCGGTTTGGTCGGCCAAAGAGGGTGTCCACTGTAGCGACCCGCCTTCTCTGCTTCAGACGGATCGTTACTTCTCTCTACTTCTCTACTTTTGATACATGACTAAAAATGCGGAAATCTTTTTTTTTTAACTTTTAAATTCATCTAACAATCATATTCTAACTTAAGCAATCATGTATATTAACATATCACACTTACTATCTCGGAAACTCACAAAATGGCACTTATCGAAACCTGCCTCACCCAATTCGAACTGCAGGTATCAGTCGACTGATACTGCATCAGTCGACTGATAGGCTTGTGATCTGAATTTACAGGTTTCGGCACTTGCTTCAAAGGTCCACCAATCATTCAGTTTCGAGTCATATCAAACTACGACACCATTTCTATACTCTATGTCAGTTTCCTAAACAATTTAGCCAATCAAACGAATCCATAAACTTGATTTTAGGACTTTTATGGAAGAAAATAAACTAAACAAGTTTATATAAACTTTAACAATAGAGTTTGTACCAATCTTGACTCCTATGCATTCATAACGCCAAATATATGTTCTACAACCTTGCTAATGCATTATGAAATGTGATTGCAACTTTTCTAAACATTTTTAAGCAATAAAAACTTGATTCAAAGGAAAATTGATACTATCTTGGCACAAATACCTTTTTCTCTAACAAAGTATCAATATTTCTAACTACTTACACTTCTACTCATCCAATGCAATCATAAGGATATGTATGCTAAAAGAAATGACATGGAATCTTTACTCTAAGAAATTGAGCATGTAAAACTATCCAAAACTCAAATACTCTATAATCTCCATAAGCAAGAACTTGAAATTTGAATAAACTTAAATATTGCAATTCAAATAACTAAATTGTCTCGTCTCAAGGATCTCTCCATAATCAGCCACCACACACACTCTACTCAGCACCGCCTCGTCGCCTTCCTTCAGAATTGCTTGCCTTTACCTTTATCTGCAATAAGAGGAAATGCAACTAGTAAGCAAAAAGCTTAGTGAGTACTATCTAGCTCACAAAATCTCGAAATGTGCAAACATGCTTCTAGGACAATATGAAATCATATGAGATACTAAGATGCTTGAAAGAAAACTAAGAACATGTATAGCTCAAAACATGCATACTCAAGCAATAATAAATCTCAATTTACTTTTCTTGGCTCAACTTGGAAACTTTAGCTATTCTTTAACTTTTGAAAACTTTCTGAAACTTTAGGAAACTTTGCTAAAGCATATACTTAAAAATAATAATCACTTGGATCCACTGAAGACGTAAGTACCATCTCATATGCGCGATCCCTAAAAGGTTGGGGTAGCGAGCCACCAATCCTAATAGAGCAGACCTTGGTCTACCAGGGCCAAGACCTTGGAATTGGACACCTGGATTTCTTTAACGACGCCCTTGGACGCCGGGTACTGGCCTTATAAAATAAAATAGCTTTTCTTTCTTTTCTTTCTTATCTGTAAATGCCTTGGCATTTTCTGGAGCACTTTACATGCTAAAATCCCTAAGTCTTGACTTTTCGGGATTTCTTAAGGCCTTGGCCTTTTCTTTTCTTATCTTTATCTTTTCTTTTCTTTTCTCATAGCTTTTCTTGGACCCTAAACTCACATAGGGTATTAATCAACATATATAAGCATATAATGAACTAAGATCACATGCAAAAACTAAAACAAAAAGGAAATATCTCTTTTAAAAACTTTTAAAGGAAATTCTCGCGGAAAAACCGCCTCTTACTACAGGTGAGCAGTACTTACATTGATATCTTGGACTTACAACCAAGATTAATGTCTAGAGCTCAGAAGAAACTTGAGATCTCGGAGAATTCTTCGCGCCTACGCGTTCCTCTCGTCGCGGGGATTCCAAATATTGGAAGATCTCTTGGAGAAAAGCCTTGGCCGTCCCTCTAGGCCTTGGTGTGGCGTGCGTACAAGAGAGGAGAGGGAGAGGGGTCGGCGCAAACCTTGGGAGAGGGAGAGGGTTTGAGAGAAAATAAAACTTCTCTCTTTAATTACTTATTTATACTTATGGGGCGGATTGACCTAACTACAACTTAAATACATGTCTCTCCTTCCTTTTTTGTGCTTGATACCTTAGCCCAGCTGGTTGTGCGTTTGTGTGGTCTCGCGGTGGTCGCGGGTTCGATCCACCCGCTGCACTTAATTGGTTTTTCCATTTTTCCCTTTTTTTATTTTTCTTTTTCTTTTTCCAAAAATACCAAACGGACTCGGAAAATTCCATAAAAATACTCTAAAAATTCCTAAAAATATCTAGAATATTTCTAAACCATTTCTAAATCATTCTAAGGACTTTAAGAACTATAAATGGAAATTTTGGGGCGTTACATCCACCCTCTTGGTTTGGCCGGCCAATACAAAGGGGAGAAACCAATTTAATTGGTTTAATTAATTAAATAAATCAAGTGCGATTTGTTTTATAAAAATTATGGATAAATAAATTTGTTTTCATGGAAATTAAAATAAACTTTAAATGGTTTATTTTTATTTTATAAAATCAATTATGAATTGATTTTTCCATGATAAGAAAAATTTATATAATAAATTTATTCTTTTTATGGAAATTAAAATGAACCATGGATTGGTTTATTTTATTTTATAAAATCAATTATGAATTGATTTTTCTATGATAAAGAAAAATTTATATAATAAATTTATTCTTTTTATGGAGATTAAAATAAACTTTAAATGGTTTATTTTATTTTATAAAATCAATTATGAATTGATTTTTCAATGATGAGAAAATTTATATAATAAATTTTATGAAAATTTATTCCATAATTAAAAGAGAGAAGTATTTGTTTTATTATAAAGTTAGTTATAATAAAACTTGGTTTAAACGGAATAATTCATAAGAGAATTTATAGGATAAATTTGTTATGAAAATTCCGTTAAGAGGGAGACTTGGCAAGGGAGATGATACTATATAAAGGAACCAAAGGCAAGCCCTTAATTCCAATCAATTGAGTCATCAAGAGATTTAGAAGCTATCCCTCTCTCTCTTATTCTCTCCCTCTCTTCCCCTTAGGGCCGGTGCCCTCTTTGCATCCTAGGGTCGGCGCCCTCCTTGAGTGCTAGGGCCGGCGCACCTCACACAACCCTAGGGTTGGCGTGAGTCGACTCCATCAAGTAGAAGCCAAACAAGAAGAAGAAGAAGCGGGTGGCATCTCCTTCCTTCCCGGAATTTGGATTCCGATTCTTGGTGGTTAGTTTTCTTTCTTCTTTCTTGATCTTCTAGTTGTGTCTTCGGAGAATCTAGTAGTTCTCGTCGGCACAAAACTCGTGGCTTTGCGAAGTCATCCCGAAGAGAACTCAGCGTGGACGCGAATAGAGGCGGAGCTTCCAAGGGACGCTACGGTTGGATCTCGTCCCTTACTTCGAGTTACGAGAGGTACTTAGTAAATTAGTTTACTTTTCTGCAAAATTTTAATTTATGATTATGTCCACACATCATAAGGTTGCATGCTAGATACGTGGTTAAAATAATTTAGGAAATTATTTTATGCTAATTCTTCCGCTGCACGTAAAAATTTAAAATTTTACGAACCCGTATCCTTGTCAACATGCACCCGGTCCCAACACTTAGCTGTCTTGGTTCTGACTTCGGGTCTCCCAAATGGAACCCTAGGTTGAGCCGATGCCTGCTATTCCCTCGATGGGGAACGCGTCCTCACCTACTCCTCTCAGGAGATTTTATCTTTTGCACCTGACCAGGTCTTCGTGCCCACCTTCCGAGCAGGTCTTCGATGCCCAGCTCCTTGCCAGGGCTTCGTGCCCACCTTCCAAGCAGGTCTTCAGTGCCCAGCTCCTTGCCAGGGCTTCGTGCCCCAGTCCTCAACCAGGATTTCGTTGCCTAGTGTACCTAGGGTTTCGTTCCTGTACACTTAGTGAACATGTTAGATTAACATAACATCTTAACTTTTGAACCCTTTGTCATTTATCAAAATCCAAGTTCGACTTAGGTGTTGCCTGCACCAATAATCTCCCCCTTTTTGATTTATGGCAACCCGGTTCAAAGATTTAAGTTTTAACCAAAGAGTAGGTAACATGTCAACTTAGTTTCCTTTCCTTGGAAGGAATCTCCCCCTAGATTTTTCAATGGTTCGCGGGGTTTAAAAAAGTTTCTAAGTCTAAAAGGGAATTTATTTTTCAACATATAGAATCATTTCCAAAAATATAAGTTAGAAAACATTTTCCAAAAGAGATTATATACTTAGAAAAATTTCAAGTCAATACTTAGTTTTCGCACTTTAGAAAATTTTCTAAACTTCTTTTGAAGTTTTTAATAATTAGAAAAACTGAAATTTCTTTAGCACTTTTTAGAAAGTTTCCAAGAAAATTTTGAAATTAAATTTGAAACTTTTCATGAATTAGTGTAATTTAAGATTAGTACTTAGAGAAATTTTGATAACTTAATTAATTTTGAAAATTGACTTAAGTCAAGTACTTAGAAATAATTTTGAAAAGCAGCTTAAGTCAGGTACTTAGAAGCAATTTTGAAAAACAGCTTAAGTCATGTACTTAGAAGCAATTTTAAAAAACAGCTTAAGTCAAGTACTTAGAAGCACTTTTGAAAAACATCTTAAGTCAAGTACTAAAGTAATTTTGAAAAACAGCTTAAGTCAAGTACTTAGAAGCAATTTTGAAATAAGGTTTTGAATTTTGAAAAAAAATTTTAAACTTCTCTTCTTTCCAATCTCTTTTCCAATCTCTCCCCCTTTGCCATATATCAAAAAATAATATAGCAAAACAATTGCAAAAGGATATAGAAAAAAGAAGTAATGTGCTGTACTGAACTAATTCAAGGTATAACCTGGACCAAATCAATTTGAATTATCTCTTTCGAGTTCTGTCTAACCCACTTAACTACTTACTAATTGTTATAAACAGTAGTTTTTGCTAGGGTTAGTCAAGTTAAGTGTTCTGTTCAACTTAGATTTTCTAAGCTTGACACTTAACCTGATTACTGTTTAATTTATTTTTAGTGCCCCAATTACTGTAGATGCACTGACTTAAAGCATCTTGAATTAAGGCAAAGACCTAAGCATCTCAACCCATTCTATGTGATCAATCAAAAGTTCCCTAAGGTGAATATATCAGCTAAGTTGGATTTTGAGTTTACATGCTAGAGGACTATCTCACCCCTGGCTACGTGATCTCTTACGAAGTGGTGTTTGACTTCTATGTGTTTAGTTCTTGAGTGTTGGATTGGATTCTTAGTTAGATTAATTGAACTTATATTATCAATGTAAACTTGGGTTTGGGTGTAGTTAAGCTGAAAGTCCTTAAGAGTGTGCATCATCCATAAGAGTTGTGTTACACACTCCCCTAGAGCAACATACTCAGCTTCAGTTGTGGATAGAGCTACACAGTGTTGCTTTCTGCTGCACCAACTTACTAGACTATTTCCTAAGAGTTGGCAGCTTCCACTCGTACTTTTTCTATCTAGTTTACAACCAGCATAATCAGAATTCGAGTATCCTGATAGGTCAAAGGTTGAGGTCCTAGGATACCAAATCCCTACATTTAGGGTGCCCTTAATATATCTAAGTATTCTTTTTAGGGCTGCTAAGTGTATTTTCTTAGCATAAGTTTGGTACCTAGCACACATTCCTACAACAAAAAGGATATCAGGTCTGCTGGCTATAAGGTAAAGTAGGCTCCCTATCATACTTCTATAAAGTTTAAGATCTACTGGTTTACCGTCAGGGTCACTATCTATTTTTACATTTGTGGCCATAGGGGCACTTATGCTTTTGGAGTTATTCATTTTGAATTTCTTTATTAACTCTTTAGCATATTTGGATTGATGGACATAATTTTCATCTCTCGTTTGTTTAATTTGTAACCCTAGAAAGAAGTTGAGCTCACCAACTAAGCTCATTTCAAATTCATTTTTCATTATTTTAACAAATTCTTTTAAGAAATTTGAGTTGGTGGACCCAAAAATTATGTCATCGACGTAGATTTGGGCAATAAAGATTTCTTTTTCTAATATCTTAATAAATAGGGCTGAGTCAATTGGTCCTTGTTTAAATTCTTTAGAAATTAGGTAGGTTGATAAGCGTTCGTACCAGGCCCTAGGTGCTTGTTTTAGTCCATAAAGTGCTTTAGCGAGTTTGTAAATGTGGTCAGGTCTTTCTGAGTCCTCAAAACTGGGGGGTTGTCCTACATAGACTTCTTCCTTAATAAATTCATTTTAAAAGACTGACTTTACATCCATCTGGTAGAGTTTAAATCCTTTATGGGATGCAAAGGCTAACAACATCCTAATGGATTCAAGTCTAGCTACCGGGGCATAGGTTTCGTCATAATCTAACCCTTCTACTTGACTGAACCCTTTGGCTACTAAGCGGGCTTTGTTTCTCACTATTTCTCCTTGATCATTTAGCTTATTCCTAAAACCCACTTAGTATCAATAATGGATTTGCCCTCAGGTTTAGGTTCTAGTTCCCAGACTTGGTTCCTCTCAAACTGGGCTAACTCTTCCTGCATAGCTATGATCCAATCAGGATCAGGTAAGGCTTCCTCTATAGTCTTAGGTTTAATTTTTGAAATCAATGCAATCTACTAAGGTTTCTATAGGAAGCCCTAGTTCTAACTCCTAAAGTTGGATCACCCACAATTTGATCAGTTGGGTGACTGAGTCTGAGTTTCTTAGCTTTTCTGGAACCTAGTTCAGCTTCAGGTCCGGTCGGTCGGTTTGGTTCAGTATTTGATTCAACTACTTGGGTTGGTTCAATTGACTCAGTGGTTGGTTTAATAGTTAGTCCATTTAGGGGTTCAATTAACGATTCAACAGTTTGTTCATTATCTTCTTGATCAGTATTTGATGAATTTAGATTTGGATTATCAGATTTTGAGTTAATTTCTTCATCAAATATTAGATTTGTTGTTTCTTCAATTTTCTTAGTTTGTTTGTTGTAAACCCTATAGGCTCTACTTGTCGTTGAATATCCTAAGAAGATGTTTGGGGTTGACTTAGACTGAAATTTACCTAAATAGTCCTTGGTAGAAGAAGAGTTAGAGAGGAGAAGTGATTTGGGTGTGGCAAAAGAAGAGGGTTTCGGGTGGCTTATATAGTAGTGGTAGGTCGGGCGCCCGGGAGGTCCCGGGCGCCCGGGAGGTCCCAGGCGCCCGGGTCAGAAGGTAACTGCTTTTAACAGTTCTTTACCATGACCTGGTGCTGGATGGGGGCGCCCGTGATGGCCGGGGCGACCGGAGTCAGATCAAAACTGCCATATGCAGCTTTTGATGTTTGGACTGTGTCGTTGGGGGCGCCCGTTAGGGCTCGGGCGCTTGGGGTGGACAGCTTTTCTGTCTTGATCTAAGAGAAAGAGAAGAGGGGGCGCCCGAGGGGTCACGGGCGCTCGGTCTGTGTAGGAGTTGATAATTGTTGATGAATTGTTGACTAGTTTGACCATTTGACTATAATTTGACTCTTTTGACCATGGTTTGGTTATTTTGACCATGGTTTGACTATTTTGACCATGATTTTGATCAGTATTAACTGGATTAATCAACCAATAACCAGGTCACCTCAGTTCTAAATTATAGGCTTTAATGTTCGTACAGGGATTAGATAAATTTTAGTTAAGTTAAATCTAACCATCTCACTCTTTCTAGAGTTGTCAATCACGGTTGCCTTATGAGTTTTTGTGAGACAGATTTTGAATAGAAGGTTTTATTTTGAAAAGTCATGATTAATTTTGAAAAAGTTAAATTAATTTTGAAAGCAATTGATTTTGAGTTTATTTTGAAAAAGAGTGTTTGAATCTACAATTAACTGAAAATTTGTGTTAGATTCGAATTTGACAAAAATAAATTGAATTTGAATTTCAAAAATTAATTTTCAGGTCTTGACGAGGCACTAGGCCTTCTTTGGCCATAGCTTTATTGGATCATCAACCATTTCCTTGACAAAGCCTTTTAATGAAATTTCATTTTTAAAATTATTTTTTAAAAAATTCTAGTCTAACTAGTTTGGGTCTTAGATCGGTAGCTTTGGTCAGTTCACCAGTCTAAAGAGACCAAGTAGTGTATACTTGACCTTATTAGAAGAGGTTTCCCTAATGTACTATCATCTCACTGCCACCCAATACTATGTTGTTCAAATTTCAGTTAATTGGTTCAGTCCTTAATCTAACCATTCCTAAGTCTAGACATGGTAAATTGTAAAAAATAAATAGGCAAGCAATCATGCAATTTAAACAAGAAAAGAAATTCATTTAACTATGAAAATTATTTTTAATTTAGCTCCCCCTGGACTAAAGCCACGATAATGGTTCGGCAAGATGTGAATCTTGTCCTTGGGAATTCAATACTGATTTGGTCCAGTTGGGTTGTTCAGGCACAGTTTGGGTACCCATGCCTGAACTTTAGATCTAGACTGATTCAGTACAGCATAGTATGACCTTTGTCTCGCCTTGGTGCGATAGCCTAACCCAAATCGATTTAGAACCGACTTCTGTTTTCTAAGGATCATGTCAAGACCCTTGGAACCAGAAGTGAATCGTTCTAAAGCTTGTAACGCCCGCTTTTTTTTTCTTTCCATAAAGCGGCGTTACGTTAACATACTTAAGGCATGTAGACCTCCTAAGGCAGCGGAATAACTTTACTTATACATGCCCTAATAACATTCTTAACATAATGACATAGGAACCTTGGCATATTGACTTCATACTTAAACATCATATCATGTCATACTTAACATCATATCATAGAGTTCCATAAGTCATTATTCAAGCATATAAGTGACCATAGTAAAGTTCTAGCATAAACGATAGACATAGGGTTTCCTGAGCCAAGTCACTACCACACACATGCGTTCTCGCCCTCCTGTTGCTTCCATCATTGTCCCCTTGAAGGATCTGCGGTATAAGGAAATAAGACTATAAGCACACAGGCTTAGTAAGACTCTTTCCTACTCACAAAAACCATTCGTCATCTCATAATGAGCACATAAAACATTAACATACTTGGTGCTCTACTTAGAACATAACATCTTGAATCACTTATCATATACATAGCATGGCATGAACATAAACATAAGTGAACATTCCTAGCATGACATAAGACATGGCATAATCGTAAACATAGTAAACATTCTAAGCATGGCATAATACGTGGCATGAGCATAACATAAGAACATTCTAAACATGGCATACTATATGACATAAGCATAAACATACTCAATGTTCCTAGCATGGCATAATTCATGGTAAACATGGCATACTACATGACATAATTCATGGTATAAACATAACATCCTAAACATTCTTGACATGACATAATACATGGTATAAACATGTCCATAAGGTGTAAACAACCTGTATGGCCTAAACATAAGCATACTTCCTTTCATAGCATATGAACATCTTCTTAACATAATCATGGCATAGATCATTTATTCTTATACATATTTCTTAACATGAAGTGTAAGCATAAAATCTTGTCAACATAGCATAATGCATAATATGAATGAATGCATGAGTGGAATGCATATACATAAGGATGCTTAACTTTTAGAAACATATTTTTAAATGCTTAAACATAATCATCATATCATTGGGGTCCCCGGCTTGTACCACATCCATACATCATAAGCGCGCATCCCTAGCAAGTCCGAGGTAGCGAGCCCCGACCTACTAGGGTAAGGACAGCATAGTCGGTAGTCCCCGAACCGAGGCGTTCTTAAGGAGCCCATCCCTGTTGCACAGCTCCGGTAGTGCCAGAACCATGGACAGCATAGTCGGTAGTCCAGAACCGGGGCGTTCTTAAGGTGCCCATCCCTTGGACCCATACTTCGGTCCGGTACAAGCCCATTCATAAAGTAAAATACTTTACATGCTTCATCATTTATAAGACATTCATGGCATCTTTAACATAGCATAACTTGTTACGGCTCAGCCCGTCTACCGGCCCATTTACCGGTCCTCACGACCGTCGTACTGTCGACCGTCGACTGTGCCGTTTAGCTTATTTATGCCTTAAAGACATAAGTATCATCTTTCATTCATAACATGGCATGCATCTTCTTTCGTAAACATGGCATGCATCATCATTCATAAAACATGACATTCATCTTCCTACATAAACATGACATTCATCTTCCTACACATCATTCCTATTCCTAGTACTTGCATGATCATAACATAGAAGATACGCATTGCATTGAACTTGACATGTTTTCATAGATATTTATCCTACTACATAGAGCTTGTATAATCATGATACATAAGGTAACCATTGCATTTCTTATCTAAGCATGATATCTATCTTAAGCATACATGGTAGGATTTCCATAGCATTCTACCTATCATTCAATTACATGGCATAAAACATAAGACATTCATAATAAACCCTATTAAGCATGACATCCAATCATAAACATAAGACATAAAACATAAAACATGGTGCTTAAACTTAGGGTTATTGGTAACATGATTTCTACCACATGCTTGAACCTATACATACATATACTTCATGGTAAGCATAAACCATCATTCTTTGAACCCTAACTCCTTCCAAACCCTAAATTCCTTGCTTGGCCGAAACCTATAGGGCTAGATTCTATCATTCAATTAATCATGTAACATAGCATAAGGTAAGGAACCAACCATACTTTACTTATAAGACCATGGGAGGCCATTAGGGCTCATAATTAGGGTTATCCCTAACCTTTAGCCCTCTTTCCATGTGCTGGCCGAAACCCTACAAGGCCATGGGTTCATGGAAAAATTCCATAAAAGCCCTAATCAAACATTAACACCAAACATACTCTACCATGAAGCCATTTGGGACCCTTGCTTGAGGGAAATCCCTAACTTATTGCCCTAGGTCCAACTTGGCCGAAACTTGTGGGGGTCACAAAGCCTTGTAAAAGTTCACATAAGCCCCCCTCAATCTCCCTTATATCATGATAACACACAAACCACATGCTTGAGTGTTTAAGTTCAACTCTACCCATGGATTCATGGGATGGCCGAAACCCTAGGGGATCCTAGGGTACCCCAAAAATTCTCAAAATTTATATTTAATCTCTAAACATCATGAGAACACATTAGACAACATTATGAAGATTTTTATCATCCTTATAGACCAATAACCCATGGTGGCCGAAACCTATAAGGATTGGTTCATGGGTTTCCTTTGGTTTTCCAACATAAACATCACATACAAGACTTTCATATCATGTAAATCTTCAAGAAAAACTATTATACCACAGGTGAGGGAGTCTTACCTTGGTTGATCTTGATTATAAACCTTAGATTTGAGAGAAAGATGGAAATCTTGTTGCCTCTTGACCACCCTTAGCCCTTGTACTCTTGTGAAAACCTTAGATCTTGGAGATGAAGCCTTGGTGGAACTTTTTCCAAGGGAGAACTCCCTTTGGGGTGTTCGGCTAGAATGAGGAAGGAGGAGAAGAGGAAATGCAATTGAAGGAAGAAAGAAAGAAACTCCCAAACCCCCCTATTTATCACCCATTAAGGGGGTAAATGAAGAGTCTCTCCATGACCCTTCATCTTCTTCTAAGCCTTAACCAATCTCCATTTCATTCCCTGATAACATTCCCTTGCTAGATGAGTTGGTTAAAGCATACATGGTTGTACAAGAGGTCCAAGGTTCAATCCTTGGCCCATGCACCTCATTTTTTATTTTATTTTTCTTTTTATTTCCTACTATTTTTTTCTCCTAAAATTCCGAAAATCCCCTTAAAATTTCCCCATAATTATGTTAATATTTCTCATTAAAATCCCTTTATATTTATATTAATTTTTACCTAAAATTCTCCAATAAATATGGTACCAAAAAGCCCATATAAGGCCCATTAGTACTTAGTTTTCTCAATTTAAATGAGAAAATATGGATTTCTAGGCCACATTTTGTATTAATATTTCTAGGCCCCTCGGAAAATTATCTAAACATGCTCAATATTTTAAGAAAATATTAAGAAAATTTTCCGGGTCGTTACAATCCCCCATACCTCGTGAAAGTTCGTCCTCGAACTTAGAATAACTCCGGGTACTTGCGCCTCATCTCATCCTCGCGTTCCCAGGTTGCTTCTTCGAACCGTTGACTTTGCCATAGGACCTTGACTAAGGGTACCTCCTTACTCCTCAGCTTCTTGACTTCCCTATCCAAAATCTGGATGGGTATGCTCTCATAGCTCAGGTCATCCTGCATTTGTACTGTCTGAGGCTCGATCACTTGGTCCATATTTGGGATACACTTTTTAAGCAGGGACACATGGAATACGTTATGGATGGCTGACATATCTGGAGGCAGCTCTAGCTCGTATGCCACTTTACCGACTCTTTTCATAATCAGGTACAACCCCACATAGCGCGGACTCAGTTTTCCTTTCTTCCCAAATCTTGTCACCCCCTTCATAGGAGCCACTTTGAGAAACACTTAATCTCGAACATTAAATTCCAGTGGTCTACGCTGGATGTCGGCATAACTCTTCTGCCGGCTCTGAGCAGTTGCTATCCGTTGTCGAATGTTCTGTATAGCTTGGGTGGCGCTGTCGATAACATCCGTTGTGAGCCCCATTTCCTTCTTTTCACCACCCTCGTACCAACAGATCGGAGACCTACATCTCCTCCCATACAAGGCTTCATATGGTGCCATTCCAATAGTAGCTTGGTAGCTATTGTTGTAAGCAAATTCCGCCAAGCATAGATATCGACACCAACTTCCTTTGAAATCCAGGGCACAAGCTCTCAACATATCTTCTAGTATTTGATTCACCCGTTCCGTTTGCCCGTCAGTCTGAGGGTGAAAGGCGGTGCTAAATCGCAATTTGGTGCCGAGAGACTTCTGAACGCATTCCCAAAAATGCGAAGTAAAGCGACCATCCCTATCTGAGATGATGGTCTTGGGAACTCCATGAAGCCTAATTATTTCCCTAACATATAATTGAGCCAGTTGCTCAATCGAATAAGTCATCTTGATCGCCAAGAAGTGAGCAGACTTGGTCAGCCTGTCCACAATAACCCAAATTGCATCATATCCATTTGTGGTCCTGGGAAGCCCTGAAATAAAATCCATAGAGATGTCTTTCCATTTCCACTCCGGAATTGCGAGTGGCTGCAGAACTCCCCCGGGTCGCTGATGTTCTGCTTTTACTTGCTGGCAAGTCATGCAAGTACTAACATACTAAGCCACATCCCTCTTCATTCCACACCACCAAAACCTCTCCTTCAGATCCTGATACATCTTAGTGGATCCTGGATGCATCGAATAAGGGATTTCGTGAGCTTCCGTCAAGATTTTCCTTCGAAGCTCCGGATCATTAGGGATACATAGACGATCCCTAAGGTATAGTACCCCTCCTTTGGCGATATGAAAACCATCGCCCTTTCCTTCTAGGATCTCCTATTTTATTTTCTGGAGACTCAGATCACCATTTTGTTTTTCCAATATGTCCTCACATAGCGCGGGTGATATTGTCATGGTGGAAAGCCGCCCGGAGATGACTTCGACCCCAAAATTCATCATCTCTCTTTCGAGTGGTAGGGATAATTTAGATATGGACATCAAGGTGGCACTTGATTTCCGGCTGAGTGCATCGGCCACCTTGTTCGCCTTCCCTGGGTGATAGAAGATCTCGCAGTCATAGTCTTTTACCAACTCATGCCATCGGCGTTGTCTCATATTCAAGTTTTTCTAAGTGAAGAAATATCGCAGACTCTGGTGGTCTGTATAAATTTGACACTGCGCTCCGTACAGATAATGCCTCCATATCTTAAGAGCGGAGACCACCGCGGCCAGTTCCAGATCATGAGTGGGGTAATTCTGTTCATATTCCTTGAGTTGTCTAGAGGCATAGGCAATAACTTTTCCATTCTGCATAAGTACAGCTCCAAGTCCTAGTTTGGAGGCATCGCTATACATATCAAAGTTCTGATTACATTCCGGAAGGGTAAGGATTGGTGCACTGGTGAGTCTCCTTTTTAGTTCCAAGAAACTCTTTTCACAGTCTTCCGTCCATTCGTACTTCTTATCCTTCCGGCTGAGAGCCGTTAAAGGGGCTGCAATACTCGAGAAATCCTCCACAAACTTTCTATAATAGTCTGCCAACCCCAGAAAACTTCTGATCTCGCTGGCGTTCTTCGGCCGGCTCCAGTTATTCACAGCTTCAACCTTCATTGGATCTACCATAACCCCGTCTTTAGAAATAATATGGCCCAAAAAGCCCACTTGGTCGAGCCAGAACTCACATTTGGAAAATTTCGCGTATAGTTGCTTCTCCCGAAGAATCTCCAATACTATCTTCAGGTGCTCAGTGTGCTCTTCTTGGGTCCTCGAATAAATAAGAATGTCGTCGATGAAGACGATTACAAATTTGTCGAGGAACGACGAGAACACCCGATTCATAAGATCCATAAACATAGCAGGGGCATTCGTCACGCCGAAAGGCATAACAACAAACTCAAAGTGCCCGTACCTTGTTCGGAAAGTCGTCTTCGGAATATCTTCCTGTTTTACTCTAACTTGATGATACCCAGACCTCAAATCAATTTTTGAGAAAACAGTGGCTCCCTTTAATTGGTCAAACAGATCATCTATCCTCGGAAGGGGATACCTGTTCTTGATAGTTACGTTGTTCAGCGCTCGATAATCTATACACATGCGCATAGATCCGTCCTTCTTCTTCACAAACAGTACTGGAGCTCCCCACGGGGAATGACTAGGGCGAATAAATCCCTTATCTAGCAACTCCTGTAGCTGTTCCTGAAGTTCCTTTAATTCAGCCGGCGCCATACGGTAAGGTGCCTTGGAGATCGGATTAGTACCAGGAATTAATTCGATCTCAAATTCCACTTCTCTATCAGGTGCTAATCCTGGTAACTCATCTGGGAAATCCTCTGGGTAATTACATACCACCCGGACGTCCTCCAGCTTCCGATTCTTCACCTGACTGGCATCAATCACATATGCTAGAAATCCAGAACATCCTTTGTCTAACATCTACTGAGCTTGGAGAGTTGATAAATATTTCCCAGTTCTTTTCCTCGGCTCTCCGATGAATTCGAACATAGAACTTGCCTCAGGTCGAAATATCACCTTTCGTTTACGGCACTCAATAGAAGCACCGTATTTACCCAGGAAGTCCATTCCCATTATAACATCATAATCTTTCATGTCGAGTACTATCAGATCGCAGTAAAGTTCCCCTTCTGCAATTCCGACCGGCACCGCACACAGCACATGAGTGGATGTCATTATTTCTCCCGAGGGTAGGGTCGTTAAGAACCTTCAGTCTAACACTCGCGGCAGCCTATCTATCTTCTTGGTAAAGGGCACCGAAATGAACGAGTGCGTTGCCCCAGTATCAAATAATGCAGTAGCATACTGACTGGAAATAAGTATCTGACCTGTGACAACTGTAGAAGCTTCCGCAGCGTCCTCCTTGGTAACCGAGAAAATCCTGGCATTTGTCACGGCTGGGGAGGCTTCAACATCGGGGTCCCTTCCAGCTCGGCTGGCATATAGTGCAACTTGGCTGGTGCACCCTGGTACTGCGCCAGTGGTTGGGGAGAGGCCTGGTTCTTGGTAGGACAATAAGCCACCATATGTCCTTCGACACCACAGGTGAAACACCGGTTCGTACCCTTGCGGCATTCCCCGGAGTGATTCTTCCCGCATATCGCGCATGGGGAACCCTTGGTCTGTTTACTTGCTGGGCCCCCTTGAGAGTTGTTCCATGACTTCCGTTTACCACCTTGATCCCCTTTCCCGCCAACGTGGTTGCTCTGGGACCTTTGTCCTCCTACGCGATCATTAACGGAAAGATCATTAAGGATAATGAGAGAAAGAATTGAGGATTCCGGTGTGAGCTTGATTCTTACTTTCATTCATCGCTTTCCGTTGCTGATTGATATTTTTCAGATAGTGCTCAGTGAGTAGAGCACTACTAAACAGTTCCTCGGCGGTCTGGGGTCTGCTAACTCCGCCAGCCACATTCAGAGCTATTTCAGGCCGCAACATCCTCAGCATAAGTCGGACCCTCTCTTTCTCAGTACGGACCAACTCAGGGCACAGTCGAGCCAGTCGATTGAATTTCTTCACGGCCTCATTGATCGAGAGATCGCCCTGCCGGAATTCCGTGAATTCGTCGTAGTGTTTGTTCGTGACCCGCATGTTGAAAAATTCTTCAAAAAATTCAGATTCAAAATCTGCCACGCCATCTGGTCCACCGGTCTCTTGGCCTTAACCCTTTCCCACCACATTCTGGCATCCCCAGACAGGCAGAATGACGCACACTTGATCTTCTCCTGCTCAGGCCAGTCCAGCAGCTCCAGGGTACTTTCCATCGTCTTGAACCATGCCTGGGCGTCCCAAGGTTCGCCAGCACCCGAGAAATTCTTCGGTTTCAGTCTTAACCACTGGATCAGGTAAGCCTCCTGTTAGGCCACATTGATCGAGCCCGGCGGGGGAGTGTGCGTAACCGTAGGCGCCATCGGAATAGCAGTCTGGTTCACTGGTGGAGTAGTAGAATTTTCCTGTTGGTTCATCAAGGTATTAATGGTCTGCTGCTGCTCGGTGACTTGGCGCTGAAGTTGGGTGACTAATTGCATCAGATCAGGCGATGGGGTTGCCTCGTTAAGTCGGTTACTCTGTCTTCTAGCCATGTTGCTCTTCACCAAAGACAAGTATGGTCAATATCAGTTTCTTTTCTACCCCTATATTATTCTAAATATTTAATTCCTAAAATAAGATAAAGTATCATTCATCGTTACATATCGTAATGTACTTTTCATCATAAATATCATTCATACTGACATACCTTAAAATCATAAAAGATCTTCCTACTATAAAATATGTAAAGAGGTACTTACTTGGAAGCAGCAGGAAGAGGGCTTGATGTGTGTGTAGTGAGATGGTTACTGCTCTGATACCAACCTGTAACGCTCGCTTTTTTTTTTCTTTCCATAAAGCGGCGTTACGTTAACATACTTAAGGCATGTAGACCTCATAAGGCAGCGGAATAACTTTACTTATACATGCCCTAATAACATTCTTAACATAATGACATAGGAACCTTGGTATATTGACTTCATACTTAAACATCATATCATGTCATATCATGTCATACTTAACATCATATCATAGAGTTCCATAAGTCATTATTCAAGCATATAAGTGACCATAGTAAAGTTCTAGCATAAACGATAGACATAGGGTTTCCTGGGCCAAGTCACTACCACACACATGTGTTCTCGCCCTCCTGCTGCTTCCATCATTGTCCCCTTGAAGGATCTGCGGTATAAGGAAATAAGACTATAAGCACACAGGTTTAGTAAGACTCTTTCCTACTCACAAAAATCATTCGTCATCTCATAATGAGCACATGAAACATTAACATACTTGGTGCTCTACTTAGAACATAACATCTTGAATCACTTATCATATACATAGCATGACATGAACATAAACATAAGTGAACATTCCTAGCATGGCATAAGACATGGCATAATCGTAAACATAGTAAACATTCTAAGCATGACATAATACGTGGCATGAGCATAACATAAGAACATTCTAAACATGGCATACTATATGGCATAAGCATAAACATACTCAACGTTCCTAGCATGACATAATGTAGGGTTTTTCGGGCCACGAAAACCGCTTTTTCGCGTTGCGGAAACCCCGAAAGCCCCAATAGCAAGGATCCGAGCGAAGAAAGCCATTTCAAAAATTACGAGTGCTCGTTTACATGCTTCAAAACCCGATCTACTCCTAGATCTAAAGAGGGATAAACATTTTACCTTTGATGCGTGCCCCGTTCAATCCCGTTCGCTCCTTTTGGATGTCAGATCTCTAGGACGTCAAGTGTCGTCCCTCTAGAAGTATCCACACAAGCAAGAGAGTGGAGAGGAGAGCCCAAAAGTGTGCTAGCACTTCAAATGGGTCTCGGCAAGATGAGAGGAGAGGGAGAGCAAAAACCCAACAAAAACCAAGGAGGGAGAAGAATGAAATCACACCACACAAAACTTGGTTTTGTGTCTTAAGTGGCCGGCCACTTAATGGCCATTATTGGCCATTAAGTGGCCGGCCACAACACTTGTGTAACCCCCATTTGAATTCAAAATTCAAATGGGGAGGTTACTTAGTCTTGATGATGATGCCAAGTCATCACTTGGTCAAGTCAAGTCAAGGTGATGTGGCTTGAGTCAAGTCAAACTTGCCTCTTATGGACTTTCCATATTTAGCCAAAGTCAAACTTTGACTTCATTATTCTCCCATGATTAGATTCATCCAACACTTGGATCAAACTCGAGTCCAACTCAAGTTGTCTAATTTGAGTCAAGTCAAACTTGCCTTTTATGGACTTTCCATATTTAGCCAAAGTCAAACTTTGACTTCATTACTCTCGGTCCATCATATGAACTTGTTCTCCATCTATTGCTCTATGTGTGTGACCCTATAGGTTCTTGTAACGTTGGCAATGCCCTTAAACCTATTTAAGGACATAAGCAATGAGAGGTATCTAGCAACACATCATTGCTACCCAAGTTACAAGAATGTCGAGATCCAACATCACCATTGTGACTAATAATTGTGACCATCACAATATGTGACAACGTCCTTCTATCCTCGATATCTAGATTGATCTTTCATGAGGCATAGACCGTGTCTTCCTCAAATCAATCTATATGTCTTGAACTCCAAGTAGACTCACTATAATCAAATAAGCTCAATATCTAATATTGCCTTATTTGGGCATGGTCATGCACTTAGTGGTCTTACTCTATCAAGAACGAAGATATCACTCCCGTCATATAGGAGGGATAGATCCCATCTACGTTACTCACATCCCTCCGCATAATTTGTTACAAACCCAGTAATCGCCTTTATAGTCCACCCAGTTACGGGTGACGTTTGACGAAGCCAAAGTACGTAACTCCTTATGTAGGGAACTATGGTAACTTCAGGTCTAGGACTATAGTCATACTAATAGTCACATGAGAAAGTATATGACACTCATATAACGATCCATGATACTTTCTCATGGCGGGCCATTCAGTATACATTCTCTAATGTATACCCATGTGTCAACTTGATATCTCATATCCATGACTTGTGAGATCAAGTCATCATGTTGACCTACATGCTAGTCTCTATGCATTAACATTGTCCTTGAATGTTAATACTTGACTAGGAATAATTAAGAGTAGTGTTCTCTATATCATCTCACTATCGATTCAACTAATCGATTGATATAGATAAGAACCTTCTACTCAAGGACATTATTATACTAAGTTATTTGGCACCAATACACATAAGTACAATAACCATGCCTTTATATATGAGAAATATATATATACAAGAATATGATACAATGAGTCCAAAAAGTAATCATCATATGATTGGCTCTAGGGCTCTCACTAACACATAATTCATGGTAAACATGGCATACTACATGGCATAATTCATGGTATAAACATAACATCCTAAATATTCTTGACATGACATAATACATGGTATAAACATGTCCATAAGGTGTAAACAACCTGTATGGCCTAAACATAAGCATACTTCCTTTCATAGCATATGAACATCTTCTTAACATAATCATAGCATAGATCATTTATTCTTATACATATTTCTTAACATGAAGTGTAAGCATAAAATCTTATCAACATAGCATAATGCATAATATGAATGAATGCATGAGTGGAATGCATATACATAAGGATGCTTAACTTTTAGAAACATATTTTTAAATGCTTAAACATAATCATCATATCATTGGGGTCCCCGGCTTGTACCACATCCATACATCATAAGCGCGCATCCCTAGCAAGTCCGAGGTAGCGAGCCCCGACCTACTAGGGTAAGGACAGCATAGTTGGTAGTCCCCGAACCGAGGCGTTCTTAAGGAGCCCATCCCTGTTGCACAGCTCCGGTAGTGCCAGAACCGTGGACAGCATAGTCGGTAGTCCAGAACCGGGGCGTTCTTAAGGTGCCGATCCCTTGGACCCATACTTCGGTCCGGTACAAGCTCATTCATAAAGTAAAATACTTTACATGCTTCATCATTTATAAGACATTCATGGCATCTTTAACATAGCATAACTTGTTACGGCTAAGCCCGTCTACCAGCCCATTTACCAGTCCTCACGACCGTCGTACCGTCGACCGTCGACCGTGCCGTTTAGCATATTTATCCCTTAAAGACATAAGCATCATCTTTCATTCATAACATGGCATGCATCTTCTTTCGTAAACATGGCATGCATCATCATTCATAAAACATGGCATTCATCTTCCTACATAAACATGACATTCATCTTCCTACACATCATTCCTATTCCTAGTACTTGCATGATCATAACATAGAAGATACGCATTGCATTGAACTTGACATGTTTTCATAGATATTTATCCTACTACATAGAGCTTGTATAATCATGATACATAAGATAACCATTGCATTTCTTGTCTAAGCATGATATCTATCTTAAGCATACATGGTAGGATTTCCATAGCATTCTACCTATCATTCAATTACATGGCATAAAACATAAGACATTCATAATAAACCCTATTAAGCATGACATCCAATCATAAACATAAGACATAAAACATAAAACATGGTGCTTAAACTTAGGGTTATTGGTAACATGATTTCTACCAAATGCTTGAAGCTATACATACATATACTTCATGGTAAGCATAAACCATCATTCTTTGAACCCTAACTCCTTCCAAACCCTAAATTCTTTGCTTGGCCGAAACCTATAGGGCTAGATTCTATCATTCAATTAATCATGTAACATAGCATAAGGTAAGGAACCAACCATACTTTATTTATAAGTCCATGGGAGGCCATTAGGGCTCATAATTAGGGTTATCCCTAACCTTTAGCCCTCTTTCCATGTGCTGGCCGAAACCCTACAAGGCCATGGCTTCATGGAAAAATTCCATAAAATCCCCAATCAAACATTAACACCAAACATACTCTACCATGAAGCCATTTGGGACCCTTGCTTGAGGGAAATCCCTAACTTATTGCCCTAGGTCCAACTTGGCCGAAACTTGTGGGGGTCACAAAGCCTTGTAAAAGTTCGCATAAGCCCCCCTCAATCTCCCTTATATCATGATAACACACAAATCACATGCTTGAGGGTTTAAGTTCAACTCTACCCATGGATTCATGGGATGGTCGAAACCCTAGGGGATCCTAGGGTACCCCAAAAATTCTCAAAATTTATATTTAATCTCTAAACATCATGAGAACACATTAGACAACATTATGAAGATTTTTATCATCCTTATAGACCAAGAACCCATGGTGGCCGAAACCTATAAGGATTGGTTCATGGGTTTCCTTTGGTTTTCCAACATAAACATCACATACAAGACTTTCATATCATGTAAATCTTCAAGAAAAACCATTATACCATAGGTGAGGGAGTCTTACCTTGGTTGATCTTGATTATAAACCTTAGATTTGAGAGAAAGATGGAAATCTTGTTGCCTCTTGACCACCCTTAGCCCTTGTACTCTTGTGAAAACCTTAGATCTTGGAGATGAAGCCTTGGTGGAACTTTTTCCAAGGGAGAACTCCCTTTGGGGTGTTCGGCTAGAATGAGGAAGGAGGAGAAGAGGAAATGCAATTGAAGGAAGAAAGAAAGAAACTCCCAAACCCCCCTATTTATCGCCCATTAAGGGGGTAAATGAAGAGTCTCTCCATGACCCTTCATCTTCTTCTAAGCCTTAACCAATCTCCATTTCATTCCCTTATAACATTCCCTTGCTAGATGAGTTGGTTAAAGCATACATGGTTGTATAAGAGGTCCAAGGTTCAATCCTTGGCCCATGCACCTCATTTTTTATTTTATTTTTCCTTTTATTTCCTACTATTTTTTTCTCCTAAAATTCTGAAAATCCCCTTAAAATTCCCCCATAATTATGTTAATATTTCTCATTAAAATCCCTTTATATTTATATTAATTTTTACCTATAATTCTCCAATAATTATGGTACCAAAAAGCCCATATAAGGCCCATTAGTACTTAGTTTTCTCAATTTAAATGAGAAAATATGGATTTCTAGGCCACATTTTGTATTAATATTTCTAGGCCCCTCGGAAAATTATCTAAACATGCTTAATATTTTAAGAAAATATTAAGAGAATTTTTCGGGTCGTTACAAAGCTGCTCTAAGGTCCTTGACTTGAGTTTTCAAGGAGGAGTTCTCTTTCTCAAGTTTTTCAACTTGAGTAGAGGTTCCTTCTTGAACCTTCTCAGTTAAGGATCTAGAGTCAGCTCCCTCTTTCAGGAATTTTACTTCCTGTCGTAGGGATTTGACTCGGATTTTGGCTTTCGCCAAGTAGCGAGAAAGGTAAGCAATTAATTCAGTTAATTGAATTCTCGAAAATCCACTTACAGTGATTTCGCCGTCCTCTGAAAATGTGAGTTTGCCGTCGTCCGGTTCCGATTCTGACTCGGTCTCGATTTCTTCAGAAGCAGTCAGGGCGAGCATGTTCGACTGTGGGGCCTCTTCTTCTTCTTCGGAGGAAGACTCGTCCCACGTTACTTGAATAGCCTTTTTCCTTCTTGTCTTCTTGGCTTCTTTCATATTAGGGCATTCCGATTTGAAATGTCCCTTATTGTTGCATTCAGAGCAGGTCACACTTGATTTGTTCTTTGTTGGTTCAACTGGATCTTCCTTCTTTCGGCTGGCTTTTCTCTTGTTGGTCTGATTCTTCAATTCCTTGTAGTAGTTTCGGGCAAGCCGAACCAGCTTGGGTCAATCTCCTTCGCTGCCTTCTGAGTCTGAGTCTGAATCAGACTCGGGTGTAGGTTGAGGCTTCTTCTTGGTTGTCTTTCCAGTTTTACCTGCAATAAAAGCAATGCCTTTCTCGGCCAGTGTGCAGTTAGTCTACTCATGTAATTCAAGTTCAGAAAACAACTCATCTAATTTAATTTTCGACAAATCCCTTGAAATTTTGTACACATCTACCATAGATGCCCACAAAGTGTTTCTTGGGAAAGCGTTAAGGGTATACCTGATCAGGTCACGATTTTCTACCTTGTGACCGATTGTGTGTAGACCGTTCATCAGCTCCTGAATTCTGGTGTGGAGCTGGGCTGCAGATTCGCTGTCGTTCATCTTGATTGTGTACAGCTTGTTTAGTAGTAGATCCCTCTTGTTGATTCAGGTGTCGGAGGTTCCTTCGTGCAGCTCAATTAGCTTACTCCAGACTTCCTTTGCACTGTTGAATGGTCCCACTCGGTTCAGCTCTTCTTTGGTTAAGCCGCATTGGAGTGTTTGAGTTGCTTTAGCATCGGCTTCGATTTTTCTTTTCAGTGTTGTATCCCATTCGGTGTATGATTGTAGCACTTCTTCAGCGTTCGTCGGGATTTCCTGTCCAGATTGGATTATTATCCACATGTCCACCTGAGTTTTCAGGTGGACTTCCATCCGACTTTTCCAGTAGGAGAAATCCTCCCCACTGAAAAGTGGTGGTCTGGCTATACTGAACCCTTCTTGCATGGACATTTAGTAATTACTGAAATAATAACAAAAAAAACTATCCCAAGACTTGGTCTTGGATTAGCAGTGTGGGAATAAGATATTAAAAGAAATTATCGAGTGGTGTTGCACCAACCTCGATTATCGACAAAAGTTTGATCGAAAAAAAAGAAATTAAAAAATTCGAATAAAAATCCGAAAAACAAACTCTCAAATTGGTGGTTGCACCAAATTTGAGTTTCCCCGCTCTGATACCACTTGTTGGATCGAGAAAACACGATAGAGGGGGGGTGAATATCGTGAAAATGTTTCGGAAAAAAAAGAATGCGCAGTAGAAATTTAAATAAACACAGCACAAGAACTCAAGCACTTTTACTTGGTTCGGAGTCACGGTCGGCTCCTACTCCAAGGCCCACGGTCCTTGATCGTTTACTGTGGGCAATTCTATATGTGCGCAAATGTTTATAGAAAATGCTACAGTTGTAGTGCAGTAAATAAAAATAGACTCTTCGTTACCGACGCCCGGTGTGGATAGTACTTCGGAGCAGAGGATCGTCGTCAGCGCATGAATCTCGAGATGGGAGGTTTTCGGAGCAGAGTGCTTGAGTCGAAGAGAGTAGAGGCGTTGGAAAAGTTGATCCTGAAGGCTTAGGGGTCGAGCCCCTTTTATAGCACTCCTGGGGTGCCTGACATGTGCCTTCGGATCTGAGAACTCTCATCCGAAGCTCGGTCAGCGCTTATCCCTCCAGAATTGGGGTCGAAGCTGACGGGGGTGCCCGGGACACTGGGGGCACCCTAGTTGACTTGGTCTGCTGGCTTCTCGGTTGAGTTCGCTTAGATTACTTGGTTGGCTTGGACCCAGGGCACCCGAGGCATCCAGGGTGCCCAGGACCATCAGGGCGCCCGGGAGCTTGAGGGTGCCCGGCCCAGTGAGCTTCCGAAGCGATTCTTGCTCAACTGCTCGTTTGGCTTTGACCTTGGGCGCCCGGGACCTCCCGTGCGCTTAGCCCAGCTGCTGCCCTCTCCTTTGGGGCGTTCTGAGCTGCAGAAACACATTCCTTTTTTCCCTGCATCCAAGGTCAATTCCACAACAAACAAGGCAAGAAATGTTAGGTTTATACAGCCTTAGCTGTCTTGGTTCTGACTTCGCATCACCCAAATGGAACCCTAGGTCGAGCCGACGCCTACTGTTCCCTCAACGGGGAACGCGTCCTCACCTACTCCTCTCAGGAGATTTTACCTTTTGCCAACCGGCTCCTCCGGTTGGACTTTTGCCTGATGCACCTGACCAGGTCTTCGTGCCCACCTTCCGAGCAGGTCTTCGGTGCTCAGCTCCTTGTCAGGGCTTCGTGCCCACCTTCCGAGCAGGTCTTCGCTGCCTAGCTCCTTGCTAGGGCTTCGTGCCCAGTCCTCGACCAGGACTTCGTTGCCTAGTGTACCTAGGGCTACTTTCCTGTACACTTAGTGAACATGTTAGATCAACATAACATCTTAACTTTTGAACCCTTTGTCATTTATCAAAACCCAGGTTCAACTTAGGTGCTCCCTACACCAACAGAGATGACAAGAAGGAGGGGAAGAAGAAAGGTGACAAGAAGAGGCCGAAAGGAAAGGAGAAGGGTGCCACCAACCTAAAGGCGACCTGGGATGATCCATCATCCTCGGTGGTGGAAGAAGAGCAAGTTTCACACTTTGCTCTCATGGCAATGGATCACTCAGATTCATCAGATGATGAAAGAAGTTCAAGCATTGAAGATGAGAGCACCTCTTCATCATCATCCGAGTCAGAAGCTTCGGTAAGTGAGGTATACCACTTGCCCACCTCTACTTTAGTTAAGATCATTTCTTGCACAAACATGGATTTAGCTAAAACTAGAAGTAAGATTAAGGAACAAAAAGATGAGATTGTCATGCTTAAAGTAGAATCTACAAAACTTAAGGAAGAATTATATGCTAATTCTCTTACACATGTTTTGAAACTGAAAATAGGGAACTAAGGAAAAAAAAATAGATGACCTCACAAAGGCACTTAGGAAATTTCAAGTAGGCTCTAGCAACCTAGATATGATAATAAATAGCCAAAGGGTCATTTATAACAAGGCCGGATTAGGATATAGGCCAAAGACAAAGGAAGTGGTCTTTGTCTCACTCACGGGTAGGATTGGTGCATCTAAGAGACAAGGGTCAAAGAGAAACACCAAGAGGGCATGGGTACTTAAAAGATTTTTAAATGATGCTTATGGATCAAAAATTTGGATACCAAAAGAATATGTTTTCCATGTTGTATAGGTGAAGGTGAAGGAGGCCTCAATTATGTGGATAGTAGATAGTGGATGCTCAAGACATATGACCGGAGATGTGAGCATGTTCACTACTATTAGCTACTTAAGAGAAGGGACGGCCTCCTTTGGAAATAGTGGAAAACTAAGAATTATTGGTAGGGGCACTATTGAGGTATCTCCTAAAATTTCCATACATAAAGTACTCTTAATTAAAGACATGAAGTTTAACTTACTTAGTGTAAGCCAGTTGTGTGATGCAGGCTTTAGAGTTGAATTCAATGATAGGAGGTGCCTAATTAAACATAATGAATCAAATGATGTCACATTAGAAGGGTTTAGGGAGGCTAACTTTTATTATCTTAATCTTTCTTATGCTACTAACAATTTGGCTAAGTGTTTCATGTCTAAAGAAGAAGAAGCGTGGTTGTGGCACCGGCGGCTTGGACATGTAAACATGAGAAGCATTGCAAGAGTGGCCAAGGAAGAGTTGGTGAAGGGGCTACCCATGATCAAGTATGAGAAGACCAAATTGTGTGATGCATGCCAAGAGGGTAAGCAATCAAAATGATCACACAAAGGTAAAACCCTAACTACTACTACTTTACCATTAGAGCTCTTACACATTGATTTATTTGATTGTCATAGTACTCCATCACTTGTAGGGAGTAAATATTGCTTAGTTATAGTAGATGATTTTTCAAGGTTCACATGGGTGTTCTTTATGAAACATAAGGACGATACCTTAGAAATCTTTATAGGATTTAGTAAAAGGGTAGAGAATGAAAAACACCTCAAAATTAACCGAATTAGGAGTGACCACGGTGGAGAGTTCCAAAATTTAAGTTTCACACAATTTTGTGTAGAAAATGGATATAAGCATGAATTTTCATGCCCAAGGACTCCTCAACAAAATGGGGTAGTTGAGAGGAGAAACCGAGCCCTGTTAGGACTATGCTTAATGCATATTCCCTTCCTAGCTACTTTTGGGCCGAAGTGGTTAACACCGCTTGTTATATTCAAAATCGAATTTTGGTACATAGGTTCCTAGGAAAAACTCCCTTTGAATTATGGAATGAAATAGTACCACAAGTCCACTACTTTAGGGTCTTTGGATGTAAAGTCTATACTTTAAATACCAAAGATGACCTAAGGAAGTTTGAGTCAAAAGCCGATGAGGGAATTCTAGTTGGGTATTCATTAACTAGTAGGGGTTATTGTTAGTAGGATCCCTAGAGCCAATTATGTGATGATTGAATAGGGACATTTTGTATCATATTCTATTATTAATAAAGGCATGTTTGGTTATTATACTTTGTATTCTGTGCCGAATAACGAAGTATAATAATGTCCTTGTGTAGTAGATTCTTATCTACGTTATATCGATTGGTTGAATCGATATTGAGATAATGTAGAGAACACTACACTAAATCATTCCTAGTCAAACATTATTATTCAGGGACAATATTAATGCATGGAGACTAACATGTAGGTCAACTGATGACTTGAGCTCACAAGTCATAGATATGTGATATCAAGTTGACACATGGGTATACATTGGAGAATGTGTACTGAATGACCAGCCATGAGAAAGTTTCATAGATTGTCATATGAGTGTCATAGACTTTCTTATGTGACTATTGGTATGAATAGTCCTTAGACCTGAAGTCACTACGGTTCCCTACATAAGGAGTTATGTACTTTGGTATCGTCAAACGTCACCCGTAACAGGTTGGACTATAAAGGCGATCACTAGGTATGTAATGAATTATGCGGAGGGATGTGAGTGATGTAGATGAGATCTATCCCTCCCATATGACGGGAGTGATATCTGTGGGCCCCTTGATCGAGTAGGACTACTGAAACGCATGACCATGCTCAAATGAGTCAATATGAGATATTGAGCTCATTTGTTTGAGTGAGTCTACTCGGGGATCAAGAAACACTAGATTCATTGAGGATGACACAGTCTATGCCTCATTGGTCAATCTAGATATCAAGGATAGAAGGACAAGGTCATACACTATCATAGTCACGGAGGTTTAGTCGGATCTCAACTTTTCTTGTTACTTGGGTAGCAATGATGCATTGCTAGATGCCGCTCATTGTTTATGTGTCTAAAGTGTTTAGACGCATTACCAACGTCACGAGAACCTATTGGGTCACACACAAAGGACACAATGCATCGGGAAATCTGATCGGCAGACCTGAACCCGAGTTGGGAACTCGAGAGGTCAGTTCGGGAGCCCAAGTTGGGAACTCGGGAAGTCCGAGCCCGAGTTGGGAACTCGGGAAGTCCGAGCCCGAGTTGGGAACTCGGGAAGTCCAAGCCCGAGCTGGGAACTCGGGAGATCTGAGCTCGAGTTGGGAACTCGGGAGCGCAGGTCAGGAGCTCGACACTCGGCTGACTGAGCTGGGAGCTCGGTTGACTGAGTCAGGAGCTTGACACTCGGCAGACTGAGCTGGGAGCTCGGCAGACTCGGTCGGCACTAGGCAGTCGAGGCTCGACACTCGGCAGTCGGGTCTTGGTGTAACAACCCGAAAAATTCTCTTAATATTTTCTTAAAATATTAAGCATGTCTAGATAATTTTCTGAGGAACCTAGAAATATTAATGCGAACTTTGGCCTAGAAAATCCATGTTTTCTCATTTAAATTGGGAAAAAGGGCACTAATGGGCCTTATATGGGCTTTTTAGTACCATAATTATTAGTGGATTTTAGGTGAAAATTTATATAAATATAAAGGGATTTTAATGAGAAATATTAACATAATTATGGGGGAATTTTTAAGAGATTTTCGAAAATACTAGGAAAATAAAATAAAATAAGTGGGAAAAAAATGGTGCATCTACCAAGGATTGAACCTTGGACCTCTTGTACAACCATGTATGCTCTAACCAACTCACCTAGCAAGGGAATGTTATGAGGGAATGAAGTGGATATTGGTTAAGGCTTAGAAGAAGATGAAGGGTCATGGAGAGACTCTTCATTTACCTCCTTAATGGGCTATAAAGAGGGGGGTTTGGGAGTTACCTCTTCCTTCCATCACTTTGCATTTTCTTCCTCCTCCTTCCCTCATCCTATCCGAACACCCTAAGGAGGTTTCTCCTTGGAAAAGCTTCACAAGAGGGTCTCATCTCCAAGATCTAAAGACTTCCCAAGGTTTCAAGGGCTAGAGGTGACTTAAGGTCCAAGGAGTTCTTTTGATTCTCTATAATCAAGGTGAAAAATCAAGCAACCCAAGGTAAGACTCCCTCACCTGTGGTATAATAGTTCCTTATGTTTTTAGCATGATATATTGGTTGATTTTTGGGACTCGATGTTGAAAGAAACAAAACCAAGCACCCTAGAGACCCTATGGGTTTCGGCCACTAGGTTTTAGGGTCCATAATGATGCTAAAAATCTTGATAATATTGTTTAATGTACTCTTATGATGTTTAGAGAGTAAATATAATTTTTGAGAATTTTTGGGGTACCCTAGGATACCCTAGGGTTTCGGCCAACAACAAGAACCCATGGGTAGGGTTGGGTCTAAAACCTCAAGTATGTGTTTTATGTTTTATCATGATATAAGGGAGATGGAGGGTGTTTATGTGAATGTTTCACATGGCCTAGAGACCCTATAGGTTTCGGCCAAGTACCCTAATAGGGTGGAAAGTTAGGACTTATTTCAAGTAAGGGCCCCAATGGCCCTATGGTAAGGTATGGTTGGTGTTTAACAATTGAGTTGGGGTTTTAATAGAAATTTTTCCATGCCCCCATGGCCTTGAAGTTTCGGCCAAGAGCAAGATTAGGGTTAAAGGATTAGGGTTGGCCTTAAGTATGGGATCAAATGTTCCCTATGGCCTAGTATGTGTGTATGGGATGTTGTTTGGGAAGTTATGTGAAGTTTCATGGACCTAGGGTTCCTTGGGGCTTTCGGCCAAGGACCTAACCTAGGGCTAGGGTTGGGTTAAACCTACAAAGATGCTTGTGTATAGGTTACCAAGATGTATGTTTAAGTAAGATGGAAGAAGTTCTATGTTAACCAAACCCTTAGTTTATATGTCATGAATTATATGTTAGGTCGTAAATGTTTAGACATGTGCCATGATTTATGAATGATATGTATGTATGTCATGTCTTATAAATGATATGTATGTATGCCATGTTTTATGAATGATATGTATGTATGTCATGCTTTATGAATGATGTGTACATATGTCATGTTTAAGAATGAAAATGAAGAATGAGGTTAAAGTTCATGTCTTTAAGGCATAACGATGATGTTAAGTATGATGAATGAATGAATATGCTATGAATGATGATGAATGAAAAAGCATGTGAAAGCATTTTACTTTATTTTATGGGCTTGTACCGGACCTAAGTAAGGTCCACGGTTCTGGACTACCGATGAAGTTGTCCACGGTTCGGGACTACCGATGAAGCTGTCCTTACGGTTCGGGACTACCGATGAAGCTGTTCTTACCCTAGTAGGTCGAGATTAGCTACCTTGTATTTACTTAGGGATGCGCGCATATGATGTATGAATGTGGTACAAGCCGGGGCCCAATGAATGTTATGATTTTGTTAAAGTATTTAAAAGCATGTTTTAGAGATTAAGCATCCTTATATATATATGCACAATTGCCACATGCATCCATCCATGATATGCATTATATCTATGATAAGAATAGTATGCAAAGTAAGTTTATGCAAGGTATGTTTATGCAAACGATTTTATTTATGTTCATTGCTAATGTAGGATGCCATGATTTAATTATGTTTATGCTAAGTTAGGATGCCATGATTTTATTTATGTTCATGCTAGTTTAGGATGCCATGATTTAATTATGTTCATGCTAGTTTAGGATGCCATGATTTAATTATGTTTATGCTAAGTTTAGGATGCCATGATTTAATTATGTTTATGCTAAGTTAGGATGCCATGATTTTTATTTATGTTCATGCTAGTTTAGGATGCCATGATTTAATTATGTTCATGCTAGGTTAGGATGCCATGATTTTATTTATGTTCATGCTACTTTATGATGCCATGATTTAATTATGCTTATGCTAGGTTAGGATGCTATGATTTTATTTATGTCCATGCTAATTTATGATGTCATGATTTAATTATGTTTATGCTAAGTTAGGACGCCATGATTTCATTTAGGTTCATGCTAAGAATGTTTATGAGGTTATGTTTATTATGTTTATGTCTATGCCAAGTATTATATCATGCTATGAATGTTTACGATGTTTATGTCTATGCCAAGTATTATGCCATGCCATGAATGTTTTTATGTTATGATTATGCCATGCTACGAATGTGATTAAGTTATGTTCATGCCATGTCGAATGTATGCTAAGTGATGATAAGGCTTATGTTCTAAGTAAAGCACTAAGTATGTTAATGTTTCATGTGCTCATGATTAAGTGATGAATGGTTTTAGTGAGTAGGAAAGAGTCTTACTAAGCCTGTGTGCTTATAGTCTTATTTCCTTATACCGCAGATCACGCAAGGGGACAGTAAGGAAGCAGCAGGAGGGCATTAAAGCATGTGTGTGATAGTGACTTGGCCAAGAAACAATATATTTGCTCGTCTTATGACAGAACTTTACCTTTACTATTATGTGCTTGAATGTGACTCCATGACATGATGCTAAGTATGACATGATGCTAAGTATGGCACGATGCTAAGTATGACATGATATGATGCTAAATATAAAGTTAATATGCTAAGTTCCCATGTTATGATGTTAGGAATGGTAGTAAGTGCATGTAGGTGTAAGTTAAAGGTTTCCGCTGCATTATGATGTCTACATGCCCTAAGTATGTTAACGTAACGCCGCTTTATGAAAAGAAAAAAAAAGCGGGCGTTACACTTGGCACTCGGGAGACTTGGTCGGGAGACCGAGTCGGATGCCCGAGAGGCCCGGTTGGAATCGCATGCAGGAAAGAGAAAAAGTCTATCTTCATTAGATTAAGAGAAGGTGAAGAGTCACATGCAAAGATGCGCTCTTTATTGGCTTTAATGAAGGGAAGTCAAAGAGACAAAAGACTCTTCATATTCATCGGATGAATATAAAAGAAAGAATTAGTCATTTTGAATGACAACTAAGTGTGTTTCCTTCTTCCCTTCTTCTCTTCTTCCTCTCCTCCCTCTTGACGAAACCTTATTGTAAGGTTCTTGGTATTTTCGAGCTACCTCAAGTTGCTAGCACAACTAAGGTAGTTCTCCCGAAGTTGAGAGATTGTGTCCGTGTGGATACGAATAGAGGCACGGACGTTTGAACGTGCAAGAGATCCGGCGCATCTTGGACGAGCGGGATAAACGAAGAGCACGCTTCAAAGGTATAAACAGTAGATAAATCTATTAGATATATAGCTTTGTACGAGTTTTTATTTCACATGGATCGCTCGTGGGTTCTCGTTTCCGCTGCGTTTTGTTAGTGATATGAGAGAAGTGTCCTAAGGCAATCGCCTTATGATTGTAATCATTTATTTTAATAAATGAATATTCACTATTTGAGTATACATATTTGTGTATTTGATTGAGATATTAAACTCATTTACTGAATGTCCGCAATACAATTCACAGCATGAGAGAATTTGTGATGAATTCACAACTAGTGATTATCTCTACATGTGCAATTGTGATGTATTGAAATTGTCCCTAGTCGATGAATTGATAAATATGGACACTATCAATTCTGTTGAGACTAGCATGGGTTATTCTCTAATCAGCTGATTCTCACTGGCTGGTGAAGAGTTTCAGAAGATGGCCAACATAAATCGAAAGCCTATTTAGTCACACGCACTACGAGTAATCCGAGGGATTTAAAACGAGTTGAAAATTGGATTTTCCAATCAAGAGATATTAGGTGTGGTTAAGCCAAACGATAAGTCGAATCTGAATTTTTCAGAGACGCATCGAAAGCGTAAAATGGCTAAGTCTTTTGAAGACTTAATAGATGAATTAAATAAGTTTAATTCATTGGGGCGTGGCTTGGATGGGCCGGCCAAAGAGGGCCTCCATCCTCTTTGCTTGGCCGACCACAACAAAGGGAGAGAACCAAGTTTTTGGATCAATTTATAAAATAAACCTAGTGTGGTTTGTTTTATAATAAACCAAGGTTTGGTTTATTTCTTCATGGAAATTAAAATGAACCATGGATTGGTTTATTTTATAAAATCAATCATGGATTGATTTACCATGATAAGGAAATTTATTCCATAGGAGTGAAGAGACTTGATTGATTTTATCATGAATTAAAAATATGATTTTAACCATGAGATAAAATCAAATTTGGCATGATAGAATAAGTTATTCCATATTTGAGAGGCCTGAGGGTTGAGAGACTACTATATAAAGGACCCAAGGCAAGGCTTGAAAAAATTATTGAAGAGATGAAGACATAGGCTCTCTCCCTCTCTTTCTCATTCTCTTCTCCCCTACTTGCCGTGTGCCAACCAGCTCCATGAAGGAGCACCAGCCGGCCGCCCCTCCACTTTCCCTGCCGACCACCACCTGCTGCCGGAGAAGGAAGCTCCGGCCATCTCTTGGCCGGAAGAATGTGCTACCGGAATTAGAGTTTGCCGCAAGGATCTTTTTGTCGCAAGCCTCTTCTTTTGCTTCGCCGGAATTTTGATTCCGGCCATCCTTTTGTGGTTAGTCTTCCGACTTCTCTCTTGGTTTTTCTTGTCGCGTTCTCGGAGAATCTAGTTTTTCTCGAGAACAAGAAACTCGTGGCTTTGCGAAGTCATCCCGAAGATACTCGGCGTGGACGTGAATAGAGGTGGAGCTTCCAAGGGACGCTTACGGTTGGATCTCGTCCCTTCCTTCGAGTTACGCGAGGTAATACGTAAATTAGTTTACGTTTCTGTAAAATTTTAAATATATGATCATGTCTACACAAGATAAAATTGCATGCTTAGATGTGTGGTTAAATAATTTGAGAAATTATTTATGCTAAACCTTCCGCTACATGTAATTAATTTTAAAATTACGAACCCGCATCCATGTCAACATGCACCCGGTCCCAACAGTGGTATCAGAGCAAGGTTTGTGTTTGACAAAATCATATAATTATTTTTGCGGAAAGCTTTGTCATGATCTCAATTTTGGAAAATTTTCCAATTATGGAAACTTTCCAATTATGGTAAATTTTCGATTTAGGAATTTCAAAGTTTGGAATTCCTCATGAAATTTCACAAACATTTGAAATATCTCTGTTTCTGAAATTTTATGATAATTGTGAAAACTTACCATTTTTTGGAAACTTTCCAATCTTGAAAATTTCCCATTTTGGAAATTTTCCAATTTTGGAAATACATAAGTTTTCTTTGTACCAGAAACTTACAATTATTCTGAAAACCTTTTATTTTCAGAAACTTTCCATTCATGGAAAGCTCGCAATTTTGGGCACTTTCTTTCAAGAATGTCTAGACAAATTATGGGAATATTAATTGGCATTTAAATTCATAATTAAAAATTAAATTATTTACAAAATTCTTTATTTTGAATTAAGCCTCAGGGAGCCGTCCAATTTAAAGTTAGTTGTTATGATTAAATTTCCTAAATTGGATTTAAGCTGTCAAATATTTAATTTGGATTGAGCCTCGGGGAGCCGTCCAAATTAAGTTATTGATATTAATTTTCCATAAATAAAATATGTGATAGAATCTTGGAAATTTTTGAGGTGATTCTCAAACGATAATTTCCTTATTTGATTTATGAGGTGATGCTCTTACATATTATTGTCTTCAAAATTAATTAAGAAAATTGTTTCCTATAGAGTATATTTCCTTAAATAAGATTTTCATGAAAATAATATGTGGTTGAATTAAGGGAATATGTCTCTTAACTTAATAAGATTTGATTTAGAGAAATCAAAGTCTTAAACATATTAATTCCGAAATTGATTATGATAATTTAGGAAATTATTTCCCAAAAATAATTCCTTGAATAAAGTATGAAATTAAAATTAGGAAATTCGGTTCCTAATTCAATTAATGAGACTTAATAAATTAAGTCACATACATACTTTGTTAAGAAAATCGTTAGAACATGACATAATTACATGTCATGAATGTGCATAAAAGAAAAGGATGAGACCAAAAACCCCTTACAAAATATTAAGGCCAACACCTTCCATTAATATAGTTAGAACCGGAGTTTGGTTTCTCGTTTGGGTTGATGGACACATCAATGCCCGGCTTGAACCTCAACATGTTCAAACCATGGAATTACTTTATGATTAATATAGTTGGAGTCAGAGGTCAATCTTTAGTTTTGGTTGTTGGGCACATCCAAGCCTGGCTAAACGGTTGAATGAGCTCCAACCATGTTAAAACTATTTCTTGATTAATGGGTCAGCCTTAAGCTTGGAGCATCGATTTGTTGTGCCACAGCCAAGGTCGATGTAAAGAGAGGTGCAGTTGGGTGCTATGTATATTGTTGCATACTTGTTAATGAGTTAACAACCCAATGATTTATGCAAACATTCAATTAGTTGATAGCATAATGTGATAGTTACATATGTATAATATGTAATCGGTATAATTACCTACCTTCATAGTTAAAAATAACTTGATGGACTCTAGCCATGGTTGTTCTTATCTATGGTTGGATATCAACCTATTTGGAGATGCTCCTACAATCTCCTGAATTGATAAAAAGGGTTATTCAATTCGAAAAATAAATAGGATTTAATTAATGTATATTGATGCATTCTTTATCATTCTTATCACATAAGCTCAATTTGTATTTCTAGGATAATCACCTGATCATGTCTTCTCTGAATTTGCGTTCCATTTTGGACATCAATAAGCTGACTGGGTCAAACTTCATGGACTGGCTTCGAAACCTGAGGATAGTCCTCAAGACAGAAAAGCTTGCTTATGTCCTTGAAGAACAACTTCCCAACCATCCTCCTGAAGATGCAACTCCAGACTAGTTAGTGGCCTATCAGAAATATGTGGCCGATTCTGAACTTGCGAGTTGCATCATGCTGGCCGCTATGGTACCTGAGCTACAAAACCAGCATGAGCATATGGATGCTCACACTAGTACAAAAAAGACCTTTAACAACGGCTTTTAACACCGGTTGTATTAAAATCGGTGTTAAAAAAAAAGGCGGTGGCATTTTTGTAATTATTTGAACTTTAAAATACTTTTAACACCGGTTCTTTTAACAACTGGTGTTAAAAATATATTTAACTACGATTTTATAAATAACCGGGGTCATATGTTATAATTATTTGAACTTTAAAATACTTTTAACACCGGTTCTTTTAACAACCGGTGTTACACTATGTGAAAATCAAACATAGACTTCGCTACAAATTACTTCGACGATTTCTTTTAATGAAGTAATACATACTAATCAACTTCAGTAATAAATTTGATGAAGTAAATTCAATTTTAGACTTCGTAGTTTAAAAATTGTTAGTCTCGCAATCAATTTTATCTATGTTTTACTTCATAGTAAATATTCGATGAAGTAATAAGTTATAAAATAAAATTCATAAATTTGTATACCGAAGTAATAAGTTTGCGTCAATTAAAGGGAAAACACGATTTTCGAAATATATATAAATATATAATATATAATATAAATATATAAAATAAAAAGTTTTAATTATATATATTGATAATAATCTCTCTCCCGTGCCCTAAACCTCGCGCCCGATTCCCTTCTCCTCCCCTCTCCGCTCGACGCCGCAGCCTTCCTCGCGATCGCGCTGCGCCGCCTTTCGTCGGCACCTTCCGATCTCCGGCAGGCGATGGTCACCATGTTTGAAGTCCCCAAAGCTGCGCTTCATCTCTCCTTGACGCCGAGCCCTTCATCGCGTGCCTCATCGCGCAATCGAAGGAACCGCCACCATCTCTCTTTCTCCTTTCCCTCATCGTCGTCGACACTTCTCCACACGCGATCCTCTTCCTCTCGCTCATGTGTCACCGCAAGCGCGAGCGGCGTCGCCGATCCGCGGTTGCGCCTCCTTAGGCTGTGGAGCGCTCTTCCCCGAATCCCGAATAGGTGAGTTGTCAGGTATAGGATTGCTAGTTCGTGGATTCCAATTGAAGGTTGATTGTTGGGTTACCGCAGTTTCTCCAGCAGAGTGGTTGGCAACGGATTTGATCGAAGTTTGATCGAAGCATGGGAGCTGAGGTAAGTAGTTCATTGTTTAGGGTTCGTAGTGGAATTGATTGATATGTTGGTGTTAATGTTTAGTAGGCTAATAAATTGATTAATGATGATTAACTGTATAGACTTACTATGGTTCTATGAGTTTTAATGTGGCAAGTTCAAGGATATTGCATTGTGCGTCCCAGAGGATTTGGGTTCGTCGTCTTTTCCGATCCCTCAATGCTGATTGTGTCCTCCAGGACAAGCACATCATTGATGGCCGCACTGTGAGTTTTGTTCTCCCGGATTCCTCTATTCTGTTTTTGTTGATTTCTCTACATCTAGGTTTCCTGATTTTAGATTTGACTTGTTCAGAGCCAATGAAAAAATGAGTTTTTAAAGAGGTGTTTAGGAATGTTTTACCCGAATGCTACATCAATGCGCGAACGATGGCTAACTTAAATAGTCGAAAAAATTAGGAATGGTTCTACGACGATGATCTTAAAATATAATATTTTTGGTTGTCACAGGGGCTTGTTGATGAATTCAGAGTGCCAAAAAGGGACAACCCAAGTGCACTAGAATTTGCACCATCTTGGAGGTTCGCCAACGGCATGTTTGCACTGGTTCAGTCATTTGGGCTTCTGCTCACTGCGTTAAGAAGCAGGAAGGCACGATCATGGCGCTACGGGGTCTCATTGCCGACTATGGAGTGCCACTCATGGTACTTGCATGTTATGGTCCTTCCAGATTTAAAATATTTGTTTCTGTTATTGGTTCTGTTATTGGTTCAGGTAACTGTTGGTGCAGGAAGCACCAGATCAAACCTTGTTTTGATATTGGCAAAGGATTCAAAGTTAAGGGTTATATGTTGTCTAACAATGCTGCTTGAGAGTGCAGGAAACAAAGTCCTAGCGAAGGGCTGCTAGGCACCTGACGATGGGCTGTCAGGAAACCAAGTCCTGGCGAAGGGCTGCTGGGCGAAAACCAAGTCCTGGCGAAGGGATGCTGGGCGGAAACCAAGTCCTGGCGAAGGGATGCTGGGCGAAAACCAAGACCTGGCGAAGGGCTGCTGGGCAAAAGTCCAACTGGTGAAACCGGTTGGCACCAGGTAAATTCTCCCGAGAGGAGTAGGTGAGGATGCGTTCCCCTAGAGGGAACATTAGGCGTCGGTTCGACCTAGGGCTCCATTTTGGAGATCCAAAGTCAGAACCAAGACAGCTAAGGCTGTTTTAACTAACTTATTATTTGCTGTTTTGGACTAACCCTGGATGCAGGACCGAAGGACTGTGTTTCTGCAGCTCAGAGAGCCTCAAAGGAGTGAGGCCGTAGCTGAGTAGGGCGCCCCGGATGTGTCGGGCGCCCCAGAGTCAACCCAAAGTCAGCAGAGAGGTAAACGCCCCGACAGCAGCGCAATTGGGGGCGCCCCGCGTGTGTCGGGCGCCCCGCATGTCGGGCGCCCCGCGTGTCTCGGGCGCCCACTATGCCACGCCACTGAAGGCGGCCGCAGCTCACCCTCGCGAAGCCTCGGTGATAAAGTTTGACCGGTCAATCGGGTGCCCCGTGCGCGTCGGGCGCCCCAGTCAACTGTTATCCCGAAGATAACGAGATCAGCTTTGACTGGAGCATCGCCGGATCTGCAGCCACGTGGGGGGTGCCCCGAGCATGTCGGGCGCCCCCTGCCCTATATAAAGAGGGTCTCGACCCTCTTCAAGGAACATCAATTGCTTCGACGCCTCTGCGCTCTTCTGCTTCCGCAACGCGCTTCAGAAATCTTCCAACTCAAGCTGACGACGTCCTGCTGCTCCGAAACTTTGATCTACACCGGACGTCGGTAACGAAGAGCTCTGTATTTAAAGTTTACTGTTTTGCCTTATTGTAAAATCTATTTGTAAACTTTGCGAACTTATAGAATTGCCCGCAGAAAACGGTCAACGACCGTGGGCCTTGGAGTAGGGGTCGACCTAGGCTCCGAACCAAGTAAGACGATCGTGTTAGCGTTGTTTTACTCTATTTTATTCCGCTGTGCACCCGCTCTTTTTAAATCCGAACGAACTGCGACATTCACCCCCCCCTCTCTCGCATTTCTCGATCCAACAAGTGGTATCAGAGCGGGGTTATTCAAAGTTGGTGCAACCACCACTTTGAAATTTCTTTTCGGATTTTTTTTTTGCTTTATTTTTTTTAGTAAATAATATCTGTGAGTGTATTTAAAATATTCTTACGCCTTTTTCAATTCTGAATTCTCATTTTTTTACCATAAGTCAGAATTGATAAAAGAATCAATTTGTGAAAATTTGTCATAAAATTTTTATTATTTTAATATTTTCCTCGAAATTCGTGCTACCTTAATTCGAGAAATTTTTTTTTTCTCTTACTTTTTCTTCATTAATCAAAATTGTTAAAATCAACATTTTCTAAAAATTTTTTATTATTATTTTAATATTTTCCCTCGAAATTCGTGCAATATTTTTTTTTGTTGTTTCCGCACTACTAATCCAAGACCAAGTCTTGGTACATCTCTATTTTTTTTTTGTGTGCAAGATTTAAACTAATGACCAATCAAGAATGGAATAGCATCCGTCCACCACTCCTCTCCGGCGAGAACTTCAATTCTTGGAGAAGTCAAATGGAGTCCCTTCTGAAGGCCCACATGGACATATGGATGATCCTCCAAACGGGGTTTACAGTACCTACAGAAGATGGTATGTCGATCGCCTGGGAGAAATTGGACGAATCAACTTTGAGGAAGATCGAGGCAGATGCAAAGGCGACTGTAATCATACAATGCGGCCTAACTAACGAACAACTCAAGCTAGTCGGTTCATTTGGATGTGCTAGAGAAATTTGGGAGAAATTGATCAATCTTCATCAAGAAATCTCAGATGAAGAAGAAGATCAGGTAAGTTATCTCGCACTCTCGGTCCAAGCACAGACAGCCGAGTCAGAGTCTGAACCTGAACCCAGAGTCGAAATCGAACCAGCAGAATCAGACGACGAACTGACTGAGATGGTAACCAATTTCAAATTCTTTTCTAAATTAGAATTAAATAATCAAGCTAATACTGCAATGGTCGAGGAAGGTATAACTTTTGCAGGGAAAACTCCAAGAGAACCACCAAAGAAGGAGCTTCAACCGGTACCCAAGTCTGACTCAGACACGGAATCAGAAGATGAATTTAGATCCGAGACAGCAACAATTAAGGGGGAGATTCCTAATAAGGAATCAAAAGGTAAAATTACAAATTTGAATTTTAAAAATCATATAATCTGTTACATATGCAGGGAGAGAGGGCACTACCAAACTAAGTGTCCTACTCGAAAGATTCAAACGATACCACCGACGGCGACAAAGGAACGAGCTCCAAAAGCACGAAAGAACAAGAGTCGCATCCAATGCTTCAAGTGTCAGGAGGTTGGGCATTACAAAGAGGAATGCACAGATAAACGTTACAAAGATCCAGGGCAACCAACCAAAATGGGTAACTATAATTTACATCCAAATCCACTCTTTACCTTGAATACTGATAGATTAATTAATCTCCCTTGGTCAAATTTAGATATGGATGCATGCTTAGATAACTTAATGAAATCATGTATATTAGCAAAGTCAAAATTCAAAATGTTAAGACAAGAAAATGAGACTTTGAAAATTAAAATTGATATACAAGAAAAACTGATTAATAATTTTGCAAACTTAGAAAATCCAGAAATTTCTCCTCACTATGACATTACCTGAAGTTTTGTTTTGGCTATTCATAGGACTAGATAGCTTAAGGACTTAACCAATTACTTGAAATTTGAAAACATAGTATTGGGAGGAGGTGAGATGATAGTACGTTGGGGAAACCAACTCTAATAAGATCAAGTCTACTTGGTCTCTTTAGACTGGTGAAACCAGCCGAAGCTACCGATCCAAGACCCAAGCTAGTTAGACCAGAAAATGACCTAATTTAATTTGAAAATGAAATTTCATTAAAAGGCTTTGTCAAGGAAAGGGTGGATGATCCCATAAGGCTACGGCCAAAGAAGGCCTAGTGCCTCGCCAAGACCTGGAAGCCAATTTTTGAAATTCAAATTCAAATTATCTTTTGTCAAATTCGAATCTAACACAAATTTCAAATAATTATAGATTCTAATCAGTGTTCAAAATTTCTGCTTTCTACACTTATTTTTTTTAAATCTGTTTTCAAAATTAAATAACTTTTTTTTCAAAATAAATAAAAATTCCTTTTCAAAATTAATTTTTACCTTCAAACCTGTCTCACAAGAACTTTTAAGGCTAACTGTTTGAAAACCCTAGATTGGGTGAGACAGGAAAATTAAGTTCAAATTAAAATTTCTTTTATGTTGTGTTTTAATTCAGAGGATAATTCCAACATAGTCAAACCATGATTAACATAGTCAAACCTTAGTCAACTGAGTCAAACATGGTCAAACCTAGTCAACACTAAGGTCTTAGATAAAGTCAGTCTATGTCGGATACAGGGGGAGTTCTTCTTAATGTTTTTTTTAGATTTCTCAAAATCCTTATGCTTTAAAACTTATTTTCATCTCAAAAATAAGGCTTTCAAAAGTTGATTCAAAAGCCTTTATATTACTATCTATTTGAAAAATTATTATCATTTCAAAATGCTCTTCGAAAACTGTGTTATCATTCCAAATTGTGTTGAAAATTACTATACTCAAAATTATCTTCATTCCAGATTGAATTTTCTAAAATTATCTTCTTGAAAATTACTATACTCAAAACTATACTCTTTTGATTTTAATAAACCCTAAAGACACAGAGGAAAGGTCCACTTCATGATCTTCAAGGACTCCTAGGAAGTGTCAAATTTAGGGGGAGTTTGATTCAAAAAAAGAATTTTTGAAATTTTTTTTGGTAATTATTTTAAAGTTATTAGATAATTCTTATAATTTAAATCAAACCCTAAAACTCAGAGGAAGATCACTTGTAGTCAACAAGCTTCCTAGGACTGGGTCAAGTTTAGGGGGAGATCAAATTAAAAGAATTGTTGAAAATTTTTCAAAATATATGTTTTCATGCACTGCAAGTTTAAAATCCTTTTGAAAACATAAATAATTTTTCGTTCAAAATATTATTATTATTGTGGCCTATGAAATTGCTTTTGAAATAATATTTACTTGGGTTGGCGAATTTCCAGGACACTTAGGAAAATATCCTTGTAGTCAACAAGGTTTCCTAGGATTGTGTCAGACTGGAAAATAAACCAAGTCAAGCAAAATATTGTGTCTTCAAAAGGTCATACATGTACTAGCATATACTTTTTTGGAGATAGTATTTACTTGAATTGGAGAACTTTTCCAGGACACTTAGGGAAATGTCCTTGTAATCAACAAGGTTTCCTAGGATTGTGTCAGACTGGAAAAGAAACCTAGTCAAGTAAAATATTTTTTTTTCAAAATGCATAATACTTTTCAAAAATTACTCATATCTTTCAAAGTCTAATATTTTTCTAAAAAGTACTTATGTGTTTCAAATCATAATTTATTTCAAAAGTACTTATGTCTTCAAAAATGCATAATATCTTTCAAAAAGTACTGCTATTTTTCAAAATATAATGTTTCCAAAAGTACAAATATTTTTTTTCAAAGCAAAAATGTTCAAAGTGCGTGAAGCTTTTAAGGATTTGCCTATAAATACATTTTTTTTCAAAATGGAGTTAATCTAGAAATTTAAGTTTTTTATGCCTTCAAAATTATTCTAAGTATCTTCATGCTTTCAAAATTCATAGGCTCTGATACACAAATACTCTCCTTAAGACTTCCTTCAAAATATTTTTTGAATTGGACTTAAAAATGGTCTAAGGAGAAGAATTTAACATTAAGGGGGAGAGATAGGAAAGAAAAGAGGGAATCAAAATTTTCAAATTTGAATTTCAAAAACATGAAGCACTTAGAAAAACTCACTGTTAGATACCTTGCTCACCCATGCTTGTTTTTGATATATGTCAAAGGGGGAGGAAAGGTCAAAGTTAAGAGTTAAGTTAATTATTCAGGGGGAGAATGAGCATGAGAAATTGTTTTTAAAATTTTTTTTTTCTCTCTCTCTTTTCACTGTTCAAATTACATTTGGGTTTAGACTGTTACGAATTGATATGTTTTATTAGTCTTAACCTTTATGCTTAAACTGCTATCTTTTTCCTTAACTTTGAATTGTGTTGCCATAATCAAAAAGGGGGAGATTGTTGGTGCAGGAAGCACCAGATCAAACCTTGTTTTGATATTGGCAAAGGATTCAAAGTTAAGGGTTATATGTTGTCTAACAATGCTGCTTGAGAGTGCAGGAAACAAAGTCCTAGCGAAGGGCTGCTAGGCACCTGACGATGGGCTGTCAGGAAACCAAGTCCTGGCGAAGGGCTGCTGGGCGAAAACCAAGTCCTGGCGAAGGGATGCTGGGCAAAAACCAAGTCCTGGCGAAGGGATGCTGGGCGAAAACCAAGACCTGGCGAAGGGCTGCTGGGCAAAAGTCCAACTGGTGAAACCGGTTGGCACCAGGTAAATTCTCCCGAGAGGAGTAGGTGAGGACGCGTTCCCCTAGAGGGAACATTAGGCGTCGGTTCGACCTAGGGCTCCATTTTGGAGATCCAAAGTCAGAACCAAGACAGCTAAGGCTGTTTTAACTAACTTATTATTTGCTGTTTTGGACTAACCCTGGATGCAGGACCGAAGGACTGTGTTTCTGCAGCTCAGAGAGCCTCAAAGGAGTGAGGCCGTAGCTGAGTAGGGCGCCCCGGATGTGTCGGGCGCCCCAGAGTCAACCCAAAGTCAGCAGAGAGGTAAACGGCCCGACAGCAGCGCAATTGGGGGCGCCCCGCGTGTGTCGGGCGCCCCGCATGTCGGGCGCCCCGCGTGTCTCGGGCGCCCACTATGCCACGCCACTGAAGGCGGCCGCAGCTCACCCTCGCGAAGCCTCGGTGATAAAGTTTGACCGGTCAATCGGGCGCCCCGTGCGCGTCGGGCGCCCCAGTCAACTGTTATCCCGAAGATAATGAGATCAGCTTTGACTGGAGCATCGCCGGATCTGCAGCCACGTGGGGGGCGCCCCGAGCATGTCGGGCGCCCCCTGCCCTATATAAAGAGGGCCTCGACCCTCTTCAAGGAACATCAATTGCTTCGACGCCTCTGCGCTCTTCTGCTTCCGCAACGCGCTTCAGAAATCTTCCAACTCAAGCTGACGACGTCCTGCTGCTCCGAAACTTTGATCTACACCGGACGTCGGTAACGAAGAGCTCTGTATTTAAAGTTTACTGTTTTGCCTTATTGTAAAATCTATTTGTAAACTTTGCGAACTTATAGAATTGCCCGCAGAAAACGGTCAACGACCGTGGGCCTTGGAGTAGGAGTCGACCTAGGCTCCGAACCAAGTAAGACGATCGTGTTAGCGTTGTTTTACTCTATTTTATTCCGCTGTGCACCCGCTCTTTTTAAATCCGAACGAACTGCGACATTCACCCCCCCCCCCTCTCTCGCATTTCTCGATCCAACAGTAACATTATATAGCGAATTGCAAAGATTTGACAAGTGCTATTATTATTGAGGCACTTATTGTCTGTTACTGTACAAGGTAATATTTTGTTCATTCGACTTTGTCCATTCTTCATTTCATTGATGAGCTAAGCGAAGAGAGTTCTTCTGCCTAATGTAATTTAGTTTGTTACCTTGAATAGAAGCTGTTTTCTCCCCTTCTCCAAAAGTTGATATTTAATGGTACATTGTGACATTTGTGCGTTTCCTGTAAACTGTAATTCAGTAAAAGGATATCAATGGAATTAAGTTTCAGTTGATTATATTAGTTCATCTTATTTTATGATTGAAGCATCAGGTATGGGCTGCAAGTGCAAAACCTGAAGCCTGCGATATCTCTGTGCAGCTTAACACGTATTATTAGACAAGGTTTGTGAGTTGTGACCTCTTTATTATATTTGTTTTCATCCCTGCAATATTCTGTTCTATGCCATCTCATGTTAGCTTAAATGCCACAGGAGCATATATACTCACTTGCTAATGGGAATTCTTATGATTTCACATTCAAAATGCTTCATTTAGCGTGGCACCCGACAGAAAATTTAATTACTTGTGCTGCCTTGAACAGTTTGTACATGTATTATGCATGAAGATCATACTGGAAGTGAAGGTCTCATTTTGCAATTTTTTTTATTTGGATTTGCTTCTCAAGGCACATAGCTTTTGATGTTCAGTGAACAAGATACAGGAGCATGTAATTTGTTGCATGTTCTTACTGGGGCCAAAGGATTACTCAACAGAAGGAGTTCAATCTGAGAAAGCCCCCATCATTCATTATGATTTACTGGTTTTGGGATTCTTGGTACTATACCTTAATCTATCTGCCTCTAGCTAGTTCTTTGGTTAAATCTCAAATGGCATCTGACTCCTAAATCATTTACTTGGTTTTGCTGGCCAGACCTTGTTATGTGGTCTTATTGGAGTTCCACCTTCAAATGGTGTCATCCCACAATCTCCAATGCACACGAAAAGTTTGGCCACCCTCAAACACCAAGTAAGCTCTAAATTGTGAATGATTGATTATATTGCTTCTCTCTCCGTAGCATTATTTGATATTTTTTCATTGGAATTTTCTCATAGTTGCTTCGCAATCGACTGGTAGCCACTGCACGCCAAAGCATGAAAAGAAATTCAAGCTTGACTCAAGTACTGTATGGAAATATGCAAGATGCTTATAAGAGATGGAATGCTAAGCTGGTCGAAGTTCTGCAACGTACTCCTCACTATTTGATCTTGGACTAGACCGTTTACTTGCAAACTCGTGTGGCAAGCTTCTACATTGTCTTTGCTTGGAAAATCACATAGCGAGTAGGAGTATAATGTGTTATTTGATTTACATTTTGCTTTTGTTGAAAGAAACATGGATAGTTGTAAAATACATGGATTGTTTTGTTTTTGAAACTAATTGGATGTTGCATTTACTTAATTCATGGTGTGTTATTGATTATGGATAAACTATTATATTATTGTGTTCGTTTATATGTCTAGAAAAATTATAAATAAAAATAAATATGAAATTTATATAAAAAATTAAGACTTTTGACACCGGTTGTTTCTAGAACCGGTGTTAAAACATTATTTTTAACACCGGTTGTTTCCAGAACCGGTGTTAAAAATGATGTTTTAACACCGATTGTTTCCAGAACCGGTGTTAAAAATGATGTTTTAACACCGGTTGTTTCCAGAACTGGTGTTAAAAATGATGTTTGAACGCCGGTTATTTAAAATAACCGGTGTCTAAAATGGCTTTCCCGCCTCATAATTGAACTTTTAACAACGGTTATTAACCGGTGTTAAATTTATATATTACACCGGTTTGTTAACCGGTGTTAAAAGTCTATACTTACAATGCCGGCTGGATCAACACCGGTTCCGGAATCGGTGTTAAAAGTCAAAAATAACCGGTGTTAAAAGCCTTTTTTCCACTAGTGTCATACCATAGCCTTCCATCTTCATGACCTGTTTGACGAGCAGACGAGATCCGAAAGGTTTGAGGTCTCCAAAGTCCTCTTCACCTCTAAGATGCAGGAAGGCACTTCTGTCTCACAATTTGTGTTGAAGATGTTGGGGTACATTGAGCGACTAGGCACACTCGGATTTGCAATGGATCACGAACTAAGTATTGACTTAATTCTGCATTGTATGCCCAAGAGTTACTCACAATTTATGATGAACTATCGGATGAACAAACTGGAGACTACCATTCCTGAGTTGCTTAACCTGCTGAAGACTGTAGAGCCTTCTGTAAAGCAGGATCAGAAGACGGTACTGTTAGTTGGTTCCTCAAAAAAAGGCTCTAAGAGGAAGACCAAAGAACAAAATAAGGGAAGGAAGAAAAATGCCAAAAAGATTGAAAAGCCACCAAAAGGCACTTGCCATCACTGCGACAAGGAGGGCCACTGGCGAAGAAACTGCAAGATTTATCTTGAGTCCTTGAAGAAGAAGGCATCTGATGCCCCATCCTCTTCAGGTATCTTCATTATTGAATGTCACTCTATTTCCTCGTACACCTGGGTACTTGATACTGGGTGTAGCTCACATATATGTAATGACATACAGGGGCTAAGGAATAGAAGAAGACTCGTCAAGGGAGAAGCGAATTTGCGAGTTGGAAATGGAGCAAAAATTGCTGCTGTTGCCATCGGAACATATTTGCTAAAGCTCCCTACTGGACTTGTCTTAGAATTGGATAATTTTTATTTTGTTCCTTCATTAATAAAGGACATTGTATCTATTTCATGCTTGAATGAAAAGGGTTATCATTTAATTTTTAGTAACAATGGCTGTTACATAACTTTAAATGGTGTTCTTTATGGGACCGAAACATTATGCAATGGCATCTACACGTTAGATTTATCCGATGACGTTTTCAATATCGAAGTTAGCAACAAATGTGCTCGAATAGATAATCAAATAGACTCCTATACGTGGCATTGTCGTCTTGGCCATGTTAGTAAGAAACGCATGACCAAATTACACCGATGTGGAATTCTGGAATCATTTGAACCCGGTTCATTTGATACATGCGAATCATGCTTAAAAGGCAAGATGACCAAATTACCCTTTTTCGGAAAAGGTAAACCAGTGGGAGAATTGCTTGGTCTAATACATACTGATGTATGTGGACCAATGTCAACTCTTGCACAAGGAGGTTATAGCTACTTCATTACCTTTATCGATGATCACTCACGATTCGGGTATGTGTTCTTAATGAAACACAAATCTAAAGCTTTTGAGAAATTCAAAAAGTTCAGAAGTGAAGTAGAGAAACATCTTGGCAAAAGTATTAAGATACTTCGATCTGATCGGGGTGGTGAATACTTAAGTCAAGAGATTCAAGATTATCTTAGGGACAATGGGATATTGTCTCAATGGACTCCGCCATATACACCACAGCATAATGGTGTATCTGAGAGACGTAACCGAACCTTGATGGACAGGGTTAGATCTATGATGAATCATGCAACTCTTCCAAAATCCTTTTGGGGATATGCGCTTAAGACAACTGTTTACTTATTAAACAAAGTCCCGACCAAGGTAGTTTCTACTACGCCATATGAGACGTGGAATAGTAAGAAACCTCATTTATCTCACCTAAAGATATGGGGTTGTCCTGCTTATGTAAAGCGGACTGTATCAGATAAATTGGATACTAAGTTTGATAAATGTCTATTTATTGGATACCCTAAGGAAACAAAAGGTTACCAATTCTATCATCCCTTAGAACAAAAGGTGTTTGTTTCAAGGCATGCTGTATTTCTAGAAAAAGAATTTCTTTTACAAGAAAACAGTGGGAGTAGCATTGAACTTGAAGAAGTTCAAGAAACTCCAATAGACATTACAGAGACACCTAGTCTAGACCCACAACCAATAACTCATAATGATGAGCTATCAGTTGAACCTAAAACAACACCACTTCTTCGTAGGTCTGATAGGACACGCAATATTCCAGAGAGATACGGATTTCTCATAAGTGAATCGAACGACGTGTTACTCATTAACGATGACGAACCTATCAGTTATGAAGATGTTCTGAAAAAATTCAGAAAGGAATAAATGGCTTGAAGCCATGAAGTCGGAAATGGATTCCATGTACAAAAATCAAGTATGGGACTTGGTTAACCCACTTGAAGGGATTAAGCCCATAGGGTGCAAGTGGGTTTTCAAGAAGAAAACTGACATGGAAGGTAATGTTATTACCTTTAAGGCTAGATTAGTGGCAAAAGGATATCGTCAGAAACAAGGAATTGATTATGACGAAACCTATTCGCCAGTAGCTATGCTTAAATCCATTCGGATGCTCCTGGCCATAGCAGCTCATTATTATTATGAGATATGACAAATGGATATGAAAACAGCTTTCCTTAATGGAAACCTGCTTGAGAATGTATACATGATACAACCTGAAGATTTCACATCGGTTAATAAAACCAAAGTATGCAAGCTTCGACGATCCATATATAGACTAAAGCAAGCTTCCAGGAGCTGGAACATCCGTTTTGATGAGACAATCAATGAGTTTGATTTTTCACAAAATCCTGACGAACCTTGTGTGTACAAGAAGGTTAGTGGGAGTGCAGTCGTATTTCTAGTGTTATATGTTGATGACATATTACTTATAGGAAACAATATATCAGTCTTACAGTCAGTTAAAATTTGGTTGTCCAAAACTTTTTCCATGAAAGACCTGGGAGAAGCAACCTATATCCTTGGGATTAGAATCTAAAGAGATATATTAAAACGATTGCTTGGTCTTTCGCAGTCTACATATATAGACCGTGTGCTACAAAGGTTTAGCATGTTGGAATCCAAGAAAGGTTACCTTCCCATCAGGCATGGGATCAACCTTTCGAAGTGTAAGACCCCAATTTTTCCCCATAGGTAATATTATGAATTCATGAAACATTTTTATGAAATGTCATGATGGGCTTGGCTTAATGGGCTTTGATGTGGATTAGTGCAAAATGTGATAAAAAGAAAATGTAGAAAGGAGGAAGCAAGGATCGAACTTTGAACCTCCTAGTTACACAACCATGTCTTAACCAATGCACCAAGCAATGTTTCATGTTGAGAGAATAAGAAATGTGCTGGTTAAAGCTAGGGAAGTGAAGAGACATGTCCCTTCATGAAAGTAGTATAAATAAGAGAGGAGGAAGGAAGTTTGATTCTTCTTCTTCCCCACTCTAAAAACCGAAAACCCTAGAGCCCTTCTCCCTTTCAATTTTTGAAATTTCACCCTAGGGTTCTAACCCTAGGGAATTGGAAGAAAGAAGACCCATCCAAGGATTTTGCCCTCTACTAGGGCCAAGAGTTCTAGAGAAGTGCTAGTAAGAGGAACCCTCACCTCTCCTTCAACCAAGGGTACCCTAAGGAGTAAGAGAAGGTGAAATTCAAGAGAAAGGATGTAAGTATCCCCTCGCCTGCAGTGTAATTGTTGTGCATGATTCTTTTGTTCTTCTTATTTTCGAAAAAGGGAAAATCCCTAGTGTAAGTTTCGGCCACCCCTTAGGGGAAGGCCTTGGTTACTCCTTGATGCATGAGAAGACCCCTTGGAACTTAGGGTATATGTATATGTTGTTTCCTTCATGATGTTATGAACAAAACCCTAGGGTTTTACCCTTGTGTAGGTTTCGGCCACCCCCAAGGGGGAGACCTTGGCTACTTCTTGATGCATGAGGAGACCCCTTGGGACTTAGGGTATATATATATGTTGTGTCCCTTCATATTGTGATGACAAAAACTAGGGTTTAGAGTTTGGATGTGTTTCGGCCAAGGCATGGAAACTAGGGTTAGTGAGGGTTGAATTATCCTATAATATATCCATGCTTAGTGTATTGTATGATAGTGTATACAAGGTGTTTGTATAAATGTTTGTGTGAATGTTTCATTGCAAAAACCCTAATTCCCCCTACCCTATGACTTTCGGCCAACACCCTAAGATTAGGGTTGTGAAGGTAAACTACCCTATGAGATATGCTTATGTTTGGGGATGATGATATGTATATGCATGTAATGTTTAAATGGAATGTTTGATTGGAAAACTTAACTTTCCCCTAGCATGACTTTCGGCCAAGGCATAAACCATTAGGGTTGTGAAGGTTGATTACCCCATGATGTATGCTATGCTTAGTATGATACATGATATATATATATATATATGTGATGCTTGTATGGGATGTACCCTATGAGATATGCTTATGTTTGGGATGATGATATGTATATGCATGTGATGTTTAAATGGAATGTTTGATTGGAAAACTTAATTTTTCCCTAGCATGACTTTCGGCCAAGGCAAGGAACATTAGGGTTGTGAAGGTTGATTTTCCCATGATGTATGCTATGCTTAGTATGATACATGATGTATATATATGTGATGCTTGTATGGGATGTTTGATGTCAAAACCTAACCTATCCTTACCTTATGAATTTCGGCCAAACCCTAGTTTAGGGTTAGGAAGAATGAATTTAATCCATGAAGCATGCTACCATTTCTATGATATGGGTATGATCTATGTGACCAATCTTGTCATATATAAAGTATGTTTAAGTGGTTGAAGCATGATGTATGTATGAGCATGTCTTATAGCTCATGGGGCACCCTTATGAGATTGCATGTGATGTGTATGTTAAAATGCTTGAAAGGATATTCCACTAAGTATGGGATCAAGAACACCCCTTATGTTGTGTGGTGTGTCCCTGTGGGATCATGAGCACCCTTGAAGAGTGGTGTGTCCCTTGAGAAGTGAATTTGGAGTACTCCTTAGCATATATGTAAAGACATGATAAGTATTTTACTTTGTAAGTTGGGTACCCGACTCGGAAGGGGGTCGTTAAACAAATCCAGGGTGCATGTTAATTTAAGGTCATGGCTCCGGTAGGACGGAAGGGTCCTGCTCTAATGGGATTGGTGGCTCGCTACCCTAATTCATTAGGGAACGCGCATTATGTGGTACACAACTGGGCCCTATATGATGTTGAAATATTTTTAAGTAATACCTTTATGGAATTATTTTGAAAACATTTATTATATGTGAAGGGTATGCTTAAGATACTTTATACTGCTTGCTTAGAAACTTTGGTGTTTAGTATGCCATGATAAACTCATGCTTATGATTCCTTATGTGTACATGTTGTATTCTTCGTATGGATTTTGCGAGTAGGACAGGA
>JAGFNQ010008069.1:0-18091 GCA_024364735.1 Boesenbergia rotunda
TAAGCAAAGCCTTGAAAAGCAACGAAGTAACCAATTCACCCAGCAGGGGATTGTTGAGAGGAAAGAAGGGAAATTCTTGTTAAGGGTTAGGGAATGTGAAAGGGTAGAGGAAGAGGCTCTTGATGAGAAACCCTTGGTGAAGGGACACTTGGAGAAGAGGCACTTTGTCTCTTCCCTTAGTATAAATAAGAGGGAGTGCTAAGGGGCTAACCATCATTGTTGCAAACCCCTCACTCACTCTCCCTCTTCAAGTTTTCGAAATCCTAACTCCCTTCTCCCTCTTCAATTTTCGAAATTCAAACTCCTCTTCCTCCTTGAGATTTTCGAAAATCCAAGGGAAGGGTCTCATCCCAAGGGACACTCCCAAGACCCCATTGAAGGTTTGAATCTCTTGCAAGGCAAGAAGAAGTCAAGAACCTCAAGAGCAAGGACAAGCACATCCCCTCCGAACTAAGGGTATACCTTAAGGATATTTAGCGAAAGAGGTAAGTGCCCCTCACCTGTAGCATAATTGCTGTGTATGATTTCCTTCTTCTTGTAGTTTGCGAAAATGGGGATTTGCCCTAGGTAAGTTTCGGCCACCCCTTAAGGGAAAGCCTTGGTTACTTTTTGATACATGAGAAGACCCCTTGGAACTTAGGGTATACCTATATGTTGATTTCCTTCAAGTTGTGATAACAAAAATTAGGGTTTGCACCCCCTACAAGTTTCGGCCAAGACATGGAAAAATTAGGGATTCAAGGGTTGAATTACTCTATGAAGTATCTTATGTTAGTGTGTGACATGATAGTGTAGATAAGGTGTTTGTATAAATGGTTGTGTGAACGTTTGATTTCAAAAACCCTAAATCCCTCTACCCTACACTTTCGGCCAACCCTAGAAGAATTAGGGTTAGGGTGCATGATTAACCTATGATGAAATCCATGTTTAATAATATGTATGTGAGGTGTTTGTGTAAATGTTTGTGTGAAGGTTTGATTTCCAAAAACCCTAATCCCCCTACCCTACACTATTCGGCCAACACCCTAAAGTTAGGGTTTGTAAAGGATAAACTACCCTATGAGATATGCTTATGTTTGTGATGATGATATGTATATGCAAGTGATGTTTAAATGGAATGTTTGATTGGAAAACTTAATTTTTCCCTAGCATGTGATATTCGGCCAAAGCATGGAACATTAGGTTTATGAAGGTTGATTAAGATATGATGTATCTTATGTTAGTGTATGACATGATAGGGTAGATAAGGTGTTTGTATAAATGGTTGTGTGAATGTTTGATTTCAAAAACCTAAGCTACCTCCACCCTTAACTTTCGGCCAAAGGGCCCTATACTTGGGATTGGATTAATAAATACCATGCATGATAATGATCTTGTGTAGGATATGACATGCTTGTGTGATTCTTGATATGTTGATTGGAATGCATGCTAGCCAAATTACAACTTTCGGCCAAGAGAGAGAACTCTTGGACCCTAGCCTTGGTTGCTCCCATGAAATGCATGCTTTATACTAGGCTAGTTATCAAGATTATGAATGTATACATATGTATAAAAATGAGCCCTATAGGACATGGACGAAGAAGGCTTAGGGCCTAAAGAATGCTTCCCTAGAAGGTTGGGACTAAGAGCATACTTTATGAAAATGAAGAACATGATAACTATTTTATTTTGTAATGGCTTGTACTATAGACTCTTAAAGCGAGTCAAATGATTATGATACTAGGCTGAAGGACTTTTGAGAAGGCCTAGTAAACCCTAGTGGTTCGGGATTAGCTACCTCGTTCCTATTCAGGGGCGCGCGCAAAACATGAAGTACAAGCCGGGCCCTAATGATTATGCTATGTTCAAGTATTATGTTTTCAAAAGAACCTTCCTATGAAGTTAACATGCTTAGATGTTTAACATGCTTAAATGCTTACCATACTTGAATGTGATATATTCCATTACCTTTTCATGATATCCAATTTTGTGAGTAGGACAGGGTCTTACTAAGCTATTGCTTATCGTTTAGTGTTTTCCCTTATGCTACAGATAAAGGACGCTAAACTATGGAGGCTGCGGGAGAAGGGCAAGTGTGTGTGTGATAGTGCTGGTGGATAAAAAGGATCTTGCTCTTAGTTGCTTCAAGTTTTGGAACTTGTCATGTTAAACCCATGTTATGTTCTTTTTATATACATGTTATGTTTGAAGATGAATACTTGATGTCCATGTTAGATTAAATAAAATAATAATAATTATGCTTCCGCTACATGAACCTTGCATGCTTTAATGATACATATGCCCATGCATAGATTAGATTGAAAAATAAAATAATATGAATGCATGTGTGTAGTTGTAATGTACGAAAGTTAAAGTAGCGCCGCCGAATCCCTAGGGGATTAAGGGCGGGCGTTACACAACATGCACCCGGTCGCAACATAGGATCGATCATGTATGCTATGTTATGTACTAGGCCCGATGTATCATATGCTTTGAGCGTCACGAGCAGATACCAGGCTGATCCAGGAATGGATCATTGGGCGGCTGTCAAGACAATCCTTAAGTACATAAGAAGAACTAAGGATGTGTTCCTAATATATGGAGAAGGAGATATGGTAATACGTGGGTATACAGATGCCAGTTTCCAGACAGATAAGGATGACTCCAAATCTCAGTCTGGATACATATTTACTTTGAATGGAGGCGCAATAAGTTGGAAGAGTTCCAAGCAAGACACTGTAGCGGATTCCACCACGGAAGCGGAATATATTGTGGCTTCGGAAGCAGCAAAAGAAGCAGTCTGGATCAAGAAGTTTGTCTCGGAACTTGGTGTGGATCCAACCATTGATGAAGCAATACCGGTTTACTACGACAATAATGGAGCTATTGCACAAGCAAAGGAACCAAGGTCACATCAGCGATCCAAACACGTGCTTCGCCGCTATCATCTGATCAGAGAGATTATAAGTAGGAATGATATACAAATTGAGAAAATTCCCACTAAAAGGAATTTAGCGGATCCTTTAACTAAGGCCTTGCCTCAGAGCAAGTTTGAGGGTCATTTAGAGCCTGTGGTATTGGATACCGTAGCGATTGACATTAGGCCAAGTGGGAGTTTGTTAGTATTATGAGAGAAGTGTCCTAAGGCAATCACCTTATGATTGTAATCATTCACTTTAATAAATGAATATTCACTATTTGAGTATACATGTTCATGTATTTGATTGAGATCTTAAACTCATTTACTGAATGTCCGCAATACAATTCACAGCATGTGAGAATTTGTGATGAATTCACAACTAGTGATTATCGCTACATGTGCAATTGTGAAGTATTGAAATTGTCCTTAGTCGATGAATTGATAAATATGGACACTGTCAATTCTGTTGAGACAAGCATGGGTTATTCTCTAATCAGCTGATTCTCACTGGCCGGTGACATTGGGATGTCCGGAGAAAAATATGGACGCTAGTTAAGGAAACTAGTTCATTGGAGTGACTAGCTGTAAAACTTCATATGATAATCTATATATAGATATGTCAATGAAAGTTCTTACTGCAGCTTAAGTGCGATGTTCCTTTGACTTGCGGTGTTCAAGTCATCTTAGTCACGGAGACTTATACTTTGACATCTTAAGCAAGAATCTCTAAGGAGGTGTGGACCCAGGATGGTTGGGTATAAGCCGAAGTGCTCGAAGATGTTTCAACAGCCTACAAAGGATTCACCACTCCTTGCGAGGAGATGTATACCAAAGGCCTATCGTTGGATTGTTACTCGAAGCCTCTGGCCAGAGCATAACATGTTCCGAGTATGAATCTCTAGGAAACATGAGAGTAATTAGAATACGTTGGACGAGAAAGACATTACTTGGGCTAGGTGTGACGTAGTCAGCCTAGTGGGGACTGACGCACATAGACCGTGTCCTGAACCAAGTGGGTATAAGATGGTGAAGGGAATGAGGCACGACTCATTATAGCTGCTGAAGGGTTTCAAAATTATTTCTGAGGTCAACCGTTGATCTTTCGTTTAATTAGGGGTCATGATGTACTACTAGGTGCCACTCATGATCGTTCTATAATTGGTTGATTATAGACGACCAACATAAATCAAAAGCCTATTTAGTCACACGCACTACGAGTAATCCGAGTGATTTAAAACGAGTTGAAAATTGGATTTTCCGATCAAGAGAAATAAGTCGAATCTGAATTTATCAGAGACGCAACGGAAGCGTAAAATGGCAAAGTCTTTTGAAGGCTTATTGGACGAATTAAATGAGTTTAATTCGTAAGGTAACGGCATGGATTTGGCCGGCCAAAGAGGGTCCCCACCCTCTTTGGTTTGGCCGGCCAAAATAAAAAAGGGAAACCAAATTTTTTGGTTTAAATTATAAAATAAATCAAACGTGATTTGTTTTATAAAATTATGGATAAAGAAATTTATATAAAAAAATTTATATATAGAAATTTATATAAAGAAATTTATATAAAGGGATTTATTTTCATTGAAATTAAAATAAACTTGGATTGGTTTATTTTATTTTATAAAATCAATTATGAATTGATTTTTCCATGATAAGAAAAATTTATATAATAAATTTCTTGTGTAAATTTATTCCATAATAATATGGGAGACATGGTTGTTTTTATTATAAATTAAGTTATAATAAAAACTTGGCATAACGGAATAATTCACAGAAATATTTATAAGATAAATTTCTTATGAAAACTAATTCCGTTAAAAGGAGACTTGGCCACAAAGAGGCTACTATATAAAGGCACCAAGGCAAGGCTTGGAAATTAATCCAAGAGATCAAGGATTCTTGCCTAGCCTCTCTTCCTCTCCTTTGCTCCCTCTCCCTCTAGGGTCGGCTACCCTCTCCCTCTCCTAGGGCCGGCTGCCCTCCCTTTCCTTGCCGTGAGCCACCACCAAGAAGAGGCCGAAGAAGAAGAAGAAGCGGGGCGCGACTCCTTCCTTCCTCCCAGAATCTTGATTCCGTTTTTCTTTTGGTGGTTAGTTTTCCATCTGTCTCTTGATATTCTTGTCGTGCCTTTGGAGAATCTAGTAGTTCTTGTCGGCACGAAACACGTGGCTTTGCGAAGTCATCCCGAAGAGAACTCGGCGTGGACGCGAATAGAGGCGGAGCTTCCAAGGGACGCTACGGTTGGATCTCGTCCCTTACTTCGAGTTACGCGAGGTATTGAGTAAATTAGTTTATTTTTTGCAAAATTTTAATTTATGATCATGTCCACACATCATAAGGTTGCATGCTAGAAACGTGGTTAAAATAATTTGAGAAATTATTTATGTTAATTCTTCCGCTGCACGTAATTATTTTTTAAAAATTACGAACCCGTATCCATGTCAACATGCACCTGGTCCCAACAGTGGTATCAGAGCCGGTTATTGTTCGACATAATCATATAATTGTTTTGCGGAAAACATTGTCATGATCTCAATTTTGGAAAATTTTCCAATTATGGAAACCTTCCAATTATGATAAATTTTAGATTTAGGAATTTCAAAGTTTGGAAATCGTCATGAACTTTCGCAAACTTTTGAAATATCCTAGTTTCTGAAATTTTATGATAATTGTGAAAACTTCTCATCTTTGGAAACTTTCCAATTTTGGAAATTTCCTATTTTGAAAATTTTCCAATTTTGGAAATATGTAAGTGTTCTTTGTACCAGAAACTTACAATTATTCTGAAAACCTATTATGAAATCTCGCAATTTGGGGCACTTTCTTTCAAGAAAGTCTAGACAAATTTATGGATCATTAATTAACAATTAAATTCAAAATGGATCATTGGGCGGCTGTGAAGACAATCCTTAAGTACTTATGAAGAACTAAGGATGTGTTCCTAATATATGGAGAAGGAGATATGGTAATACGTGGGTATACAGATGCCAGTTTTCAGACAGATAAGGATGACTCCAAATCTCAGTCTGGATACGTATTTACTTTGAATGGAGGCGGAATAAGTTGGAAGAGTTCCAAGCAAGACACTGTAGCGGATTCCACCATGAAAGCGGAATATATTGCGGCTTCGGAAGCAGCAAAAGAAGCAGTCAGGATCAAGAAGTTTGTCTCAGAACTTGGTGTGGTTCCAACCATTGATGAAGCAACACCGGTTTACTGTGACAACAATAGAGCTATTGCACAAGCAAAGGAACCAAGGTCTCATCAGCGATCCAAACACGTGCTTCGCCGCTATCATCTGATCAGAGAGATTATAAGTAGGAATGATATACAAATTGAGATAATTCCCACTGAAAGAAATTTAGCGGATCCTTTAACTAAGGCCTTGCCTCAGAGAAAGTTTGAGGGTCATGTTACAGCCTGTGGTATTGGATACCGTAGCGATTGGCATTAGGCCAAGTGGGAGTTTGTTAGTATTATGAGAGAAGTGTCCTAAGGCAATCGCCTTATCATTGTAATCATTTACTTTAATAAATGAATATTCACTATTTGAGTATACATGTTCATGTATTTGATTGAGATCTTAAACTCATTTACTGAATGTCCTCAATATAATTCACAGCATGAGAGAATTTGTGATAAATTCACTACTAGTGATTATCTCTACATGTGCAATTGTGAAGTATTGAAATTGTCCCTATTCGATGAATTGATAAATATGGACACTGTCAATTCTGTTGAGACAAGCATGGGTTATTCTCTAATCAGCTGATTCTCACTGGCTGGTGACATTGGGATGTCCGGAGATAAACATGGATGCTAGTTAAGGGAACTAGTTCATTGGAGTGACTAGCTGTGAAACTTCATGTGGTAATCTACATATAGATATGCCAATGAAAGTTCTTACTGCAGCTTAAGTGCGATGTTCCTTTGGCTTGCAGTGTTCATGTCATCTTGGTCACAGAGACTTATACTTTGACATCTTAAGCAAGCATCTCTAAGGAGGTGTGGACCCAGGATGGTTGGGTATAAGCCGAAGTGCCCGAAGATGTTTGAACAGCCTACAAAGGATTCACCACTCCTTACGAGGAGATGTATACCCAAGACCTATCGTCGGATTGTTACTTGAAGCCTCTGGCCAGAGCATAACATGTTCCGAGTATGAATCTCTAGGAAACATGAGAGTAATTGTTGGACGAGAAAGACATTACTTGGGCTAGGTGTGACGTAGTCAGCCTAGTGGGGACTGACACACATAGACCGTGTCCTGAACCAAGTGGCTATAAGATGGTGAAGGGAATGAGGCACGACTCATTATAGCTGCTGAAGGGTTTCAGAATTATGTCTGAGGTCAACCGTTGATCTTTCGATTAATTGGGGGTCATGATGAACTACTAGGTGCCACTCATGATCGTTCTATAATTGGTTGATTATAGACGTCCAACATAAATCAAAAGCCTATTTAGTCACACGCACAACGAGTAATCCGAGGGATTTAAAATGAGTTGAAAATTGGATTTTCCGATCAAGAGAAATAAGTCTAATCTGAATTTATCAGAGACGCAACGGAAGCGTAAAATGGCTAAGTCTTTTGAAGGCTTATTTGACGAATTAAATGAGTTTAATTCGTAAGGTAACGACATGGATTTGGCCGGCCAAAGAGGGTCCCCTCCCTCTTTGGTTTGGCCGCCCAAAATAAAAAATGGAAACCAAATTGTTTGGTTTAAATTATAAAATAAATTAAGCGTGATTTGTTTTATAAAATTATGGATAAAGAAATTTATATAAAGAAATTTATATATAGAAATTTATATAAAGATATTTATTTTCATGGAAATTAAAATAAACCTTGGATTAGTTTATTTTATTTTATAAAATCAATTATGAATTGATTTTTCCATGATAAGAAAAATTTATATAATAAATTTCTTGTGTAAATTTATATCATAATAATAGGGGAGATATGGTTGTTTTTATTATAAATTAAGTTATAATAAAAACTTGGCATAACGGAATAATTCATAGAAAGATTTATACGATAAATTTCTTATGAAAACTAATTCCGTTAAAAGGAGACTTGGCCATAAAGAGGCTACTATATAAAGGCACCAAGGCAAGGCTTGGAAATTAATCCAAGAGATCAAAGATTTTTGCCTAGCCTCTCTTCCTCTCCTTTTCTCCCTCTCCCTCTAGGGCCGGCTACCCTCTCCCTCTCCTAGGGCCGGCTGCCCTCCCTTTCCTTGCCGTGAGCCACCACCAAGAAGAGGCCGAAGAAGAAGAAGAAGCGGGGCGCGACTCCTTCCTTCCTCCCAGAATCTTGATTCCGTTTTTCTTTTGGTGGTTAGTTTTCCATCTCTCTCTTGATATTCTTGTCGTGCCTTTGGAGAATCTAGTAGTTCTTGTCGGCACGAAACTCGTGGCTTTGCGAAGTCGTCCCAAAGAGAACTCGGTACGGACGCGAATAGAGGCGGAGCTTCCAAGGGACGCTACGGTTGGATCTCGTCCCTTACTTCGAGTTACACGAGGTATTGAGTAAATTAGTTTACTTTCTGCAAAATTTTAATTTATGATCATGTCCACACATCATAAGGTTGCATGCTAGATACGTGGTTAAAATAATTTGCGAAATTATTTATGCTAATTCTTCCGCTGCACGTAATTATTTTTTAAAAATTACGAACCCGTATACATGTCAACATGCACCCGGTCCCAACAGTGGTATCAGAGCTGGTTACTGTTCGACATAATCATATAATTATTTTGCGGAAAACTTTGTCATGATCTCAATTTTGGAAAATTTTCAAATTATGAAAACCTTCCAATTATGATAAATTTTAGATTTAGGAATTTCAAAGTTTGGAAATTCTCATGAAATTTCGCAAACTTTAGAAATATCCTAGTTTCTGAAATTTTATGATAATTGTGAAAACTTCCCATCTTTGGAAACTTTCCAATTTAGGAAATTTCCTATTTTGGAAAATTTTCAATTTTAGAAATATGTAAGTTTTCTTTATACCAGAAACATACAATTATTCTGAAAACCTATCATGAAATCTCACAATTTTGGGCACTTTCTTTCTAGAAAGTCTAGACAAATTTATGCATCATTAATTGACAATTAAATTCAAAATGGATCATTGGGCGGCTGTCAAGGCAATCCTTAAGTACTTAAGAAGAACTAAGGATGTGTTCCTAATATATGGAGAAGGAGATATGGTAAAACGTGGGTATACAGATGCCAGTTTCCAAACAGATAAGGATGACTCCAAATCTCAGTCTAGATACGTATTTACTTTGAATGGAGGCGCAATAAGTTGGAAGAGTTCCAAGCATGACACTATAGCGGATTCCACCACGAAAGCGGAATATATTGCGGCTTCGGAAGCAGCAAAAGAAGCAGTCTGGATCAAGAAGTTTGTCTCGGAACTTGGTGTGGTTCCAACCATTGATGAAGCAATATCGGTTTACTGCGACAACAATGGAGCTATTGCACAAGCAAAGGAACCAAGGTCTCATTAGGGATCCAAACACGTGCTTCGCCGCTATCATCTGATCAGAGTGATTATAAGTAGGAATGATATACATGGGCTAAGGAATAGAAGAAGACTCATAAAGGGAGAAGCAAATTTGCGAGTTGGAAATGGAGTAAAGATTGCTGCTGTTGCCATTGGAACATATTTGCTAAAGCTCCCTACTGGACGTGTCTTAGAATTGGATAATTGTTATTTTGTTCCTTCATTAATAAAGAACATTGTATCTATTTCATGTTTGAATGAAAAGGGTCATCATTTAACTTTTAGTAACAATTGTTGTTACATAACTTTAAATGGCGTTCTTTATTGGACTGGAACTTTGTGCAATGGTATCTACACGTTAGATTTATCCGGTGACATTTTCAATATCGAAGTTAGCAACAAACGTGCTCGAATAGATAATCGAATAGACTCCTATACGTGGCATTGTCGTCTTGGCCATGTAAGTAAGAAACGCATGACCAAATTACACCGATGTGGAATTCTGGAATCATTTGAACCCGGTTCATTTGATACATGCGAATGATGCTTAAATGACAAGATGACCAAATTACCCTTTTCCGAAAAAGGTAATCCAGTGGGAGAATTGCTTGGTCTAATACATACTGATGTATGTGGACCAATGTCAACTCTTGCACAAGGAGGCTATAGCTACTTCATCACCTTTATCGATGATCACTCACGATTCGGGTATGTGTTCTTGATGAAACACAAATCTGAAGCTTTTGAGAAATTCAAAGAGTTCAGAAATGAAGTAGAGAAACAGCTTGGCAAAAGTATTAAGATACTTCGATCCGTTCGGGGTGGTGAATACTTGAGTCAAGAGTTTCAAGATTATCTTAGGGACAATGGGATATTGTCTCAATGGACTCCGCCGTATACACCACAGCATAATGGTGTATCTGAGAGGCGTAACCGAACCTTGATGGACATGGTTAGATCCATGATGAATCATGCAACTCTTCCAAAATCCTTTTGGGGCTATGCACTTAAGACAGCTGTTTACTTACTAAACAAAGTCCCGACCAAGGTAGTCTCTACTACTCCATATGAGAGGTGGAATAGTAAGAAACCCCACTTAACTCACCTTAAGATATGGGGTTGTCCTGCTTATGTGAAGCGGATTGTATCAGACATATTGGATGCTAAGTCTGATAAAAGTCTATTTATTGGATACCCCAAGGAAACAAAGGGTTACCAATTCTATCATCCCTTGGAACAAAAGGTGTTTGTTTCAAGGCATGCTGTATTTCTGGAAAAAGAATATCTTTTACAAGAAAACAGTGGGAGTGGTATTGAACTTGATGAAGTTCAAGAAACTCCAATAGACATTACTGAGATACCTAGTCTAGACCCACAACCAATAACTCATAATGATGAGCTATCAGTTGAACCTAAAACAACACCACCTCTTCGTAGGTCTGATAGGACACGCAATATTCCAGAGAGATACGGATTTATCATAAGTGAATCGAACGACGTGTTACTCATAAGCGATGACGAACCTATCAGTTATGTAGATGTTCTGAAAAGTTCAGAAAGGGACAAATGGCTTGAGCCATGAAGTCGGAAATGGATTCCATATACGAAAATCAAGTATGGGACTTGGTTAACCCACCTGAAGGGATTAAGCCCATAGGGTGCAAGTGGGTTTTCAAGATGAAAACCAACATGGAAGGTAATGTTGTTACCTTTAAGGCTAGATTAGTGGCAAAAGGATATCGTCAGAAACAAAGAATTGATTATGATGAAACCTATTCGCCAGTAGCTATGCTTAAATCCATTCGGATGCACCTGGCCATAGCAGCTCATTATGATTATGAGATATGACAAATGGATGTGAAAACAGCTTTCCTTAATGGAATCCTACTTGAGGATGTATACATGATACAACCTGAAGGTTTCACATCGGTTGATAAAACCAAAATATGCAAGCTTCGGCGATCCATATATGGACTGAAGCAAGCATCCAGGAGCTGGAACATCCGTTTTGATGAGACAATCAAAGAGTTTGATTTCTCACAAAATCTAGACGAACCTTGTGTGTACAAGAAGGTTAGTGGGAGTGCAGTCGTATTCCTAGTATTATATGTCGATGACATATTACTTATAGGAAACGATATATCAGTCTTGCAGTCAGTTAAAATTTGGATGTCCAAAACTTTCTCCATGAAAGACCTGGGAGAAGCAACCTATATCCTTCAGATTAGAATCTATAGAGATAGATCAAAACGGTTGCTTGGTCTTTCGCAGTCTACATATATAGACCGAGTGCTAAAAAGGTTTAGCATGTCAGAATCCAAGAAAGGTTACCTTCCCATCAGGCATGGGATCAACCTTTCAAAGTCTGTGTCCGCGCACAGAAGACGAGAGGATTTCCATGAATAAGATTCCTTATGCATCCGCGATAGGATCTATCATGTATGTTATGTTATGTACTAGGCCCGATGTATCGTATGCTCTGAGCATCACGAGCAGATACCAGTCTGATCCAGGAATGGATCATTGGGCGGCTGACAAGACAATCCTTAAGTACTTAAGAAGAACTAAGGATATGCTCCTAATATATGGGGAAGGAGATATGGTAATACGTGGGTATACAGATGCCAGTTTCCAGACAGATAAGGATGACTCCAAATCTCAGTCTGGATACGTATTTACTTTGAATGGAGGCGCAATTAGTTGGAGGAGTTCCAAACAAGACACCGTAGCAGATTCTACCATGGAAGCAGTTTGGATCAAGAAGTTTGTCTCAAAACTTGGTGAGGTTCTAACCATTGATGAAGCAATACCGGTTTATTGCGACAACAATGGAGCTATTGCACAAGCAAAGGAACCAAGGTCTCATCAATGATCCAAACATGTGCTTCGCCGCTATCATCTGATCAGAGAGATTATAAGTAGGAATGATATACAAATTGAGAAAATTCCCACTGAAAGGAATTTAGCGGATCCTTTAACTAAGGCCTTGCCTCAGAGCAAGTTTGAGGGTCATGTTAGAGCCTGTGGTATTGGATACCGTAGCGATTGGCATTAGGCCAAGTGGGAGTTTGTTAGTATTATGAGAGAAGTGTCCTAAGGCAATCGCTTTATGATTGTAATCATTTACTTCAATAAATGAATATTCACTATTTGAGTATACATGTTCATGTATTTGATTGAGATCTTAAACTCATTTACTGAATATCCGCAATACAATTCACAGCATGAGAGAATTTGTGATGAATTCACAACTAGTGATTATCTCTACATGTGCAATTGTGAAGTATTGAAATTGTCCCAAGTCGATGAATTGATAAATATGGACACTGTCAATTCTGTTGAGACTAGCATGGGTTATTCTCTAATCAGCTGATTCTCACTGGCTGGTGACATTGGGATGTCCAGAGATAAACATGGATGCTAGTTAAGGGAACTAGTTCATTGGAGTGACTAGCTGTAAAACTTCATATGGTAATCTACATATTGATATGCCAATGAAAGTTTTTACTGCAGCTTAAGTGCGATGTTCCTTTGACTTGCGGTGTTCAAGTCATCTTGGTCACGGAGACTTATACTTTGACATCTTAAGCAAGCATCTCTAAGGAGGTGTGGACCCAGGATGGTTGGGTATGAGCCGAAGTGCCCGAAGATGTTTGATTAGCTTACAAAGGATTCACCACTCCTTGTGAGGGGATGTATACCCAAGGCCTATCGTCGGATTGTTACTCGAAGCCTCTGGCCAGAGCATGACATGTTCAGAGTATGAATCTCTGTAATACATGAGAGTAATTAGAATCCGTTGGACGAGAAAGACATTTCTTGGGCTAGGTGTGACGTAGTCAGCCTAGTGGGGACCGACACACATAGACCGTGTCCTGAACCAAGTGGGTATAAGATGGTGAAGGGAATGAGGCACGATTCATTAAAGCTGCTGAAGGGTTTCAGAATTATTTCTGAGGTCAAACGTTGATCTTTCGATTAATTGGGGGTCATGATGTACTACTAGGTGCCACTCATGATCGTTCTATAATTGGTTGATTATAGACGGCCAACATAAATCGAAAGCCTATTTAGTCACACGCACAACGAGTAATCCAAGGGATTTAAAACGAGTTGAAAATTGGATTTTCTGATCAAGAGAAATAAGTCGAATCTGAATTTATCAGAGGCGCATCGGAAGCTTAAAATGGCTAAGTCTTTTGAAGGCTTATTGGACGAATTAAATGTGTTTAATTCGCGGGGAGGCGGCTTGGTTTGGCCGGCCACAACAAGGAGGGAAACCAATTTATTTGGTTTAAATTATAAAATAAATCAAGCACGATTTGTTTTATAAAATTATGGATAAATAAATTTATATAAAGAAATTTATACAAAGAAATTTATATAAAGAAATTTATATAAAGAGATTTATTTTCATGGAAATTAAAATAAACCTTGGATTGGTTTATTTTATTTTTATTGTAACAACACGGTCTCTCAACCCTTTTGGCGGCCAAATCAACATTTGGCGGACCAACAACCTGGCCCCCTCGGCCCAACAACCTGGCGACCAAATCAACATTTGGTGGCCCAACTATGTCGTCGACCAACAACCGATGTCGACGACCAACAACCGTGTCGTTACTCGCTAGGACTTCCCACCCCTGGCAAGTGGATTTTTGCGTTTCACAGGATTCGAACTCTAGACCTCCAGGATAAGTACTAGAGTTTATGAATCCTGATACCAAGTGAGTTGTAGCTCACTTCGTATCAGGATTCATAAACTCTAGTACTTATCCTGGAGGTCTAGAGTTCGAATCCTGAGAAAGGCAAAAATCCACTGGCCAGGGGTGGGAAGTCCTAGTGAGTAACGACACGGTTCTTGGTCGTCGACATCGGTTGTTGGTCGATGACATAGTTGGGCCGCCAAATGTTGATTTGGCCGCCAGGTTGTTGGGCCGAGGGGCCAGGTTGTTGGGCCGAGGGGACAGGTTGTTGGGTCGCCAAATGTTGATTTGGCCGCCAAAAGGGTAGAGAGACAGTGTCGTTACAATACCAGGATTCAGAAACTTTAGTACTTAGCCTGGAGGTCTAGAGTTCGAATCCTGGGGAAGGCAAAAATCCACTGACTAGGGGTGGAAAGTACTTGTGAGTAACGGCACGGCCAATGGTCGTCGGTTGACGACATAAGGGGTCGCCAAATGGGCCGCCAGTTGGGCCGCCCATGGGACCGCCAGTTGGGCCGCCAAGTCGGCCGCCAGTTGGGCCGCCCAAGGGGCCGAGGGGCTGGGCCGTTACAATAAAAGGCGCCTTTTTAATGTAACGACCCGGCCCCTTGGCCCCTTGGGCGGCCCAACTAGCGGCCCACTTGGCAGCCCTCGGCCCCTTGGGCGGCCAAATCCCATTTGGTGGCCCCTTTGGCGACCTCTTGGACGGTCGTTACTCACAAGTACTTCCCACCCCTGGCCAGTAGATTTTTGCCTTCCTGAGGATTCGAACTCTAGACCTCCAGGCTGAGTACTAGAGTTTATGAATCCTGATACCAATTGAGTTATAGCTTAATTGGTATCAGGATTCATAAACTTTAGTACTTAGCCTGGAGGTCTAGAGTTCGAATCCTGAGGAAGGCAAAAATCCACTAGCCAAGGGTGGGATGTACTTGTGAGTAACGACTGCCCAAGAGGTCGCCAAAGGGGCCGCCAAATGGGATTTGGCCGCCCAAGGGGCCGAGGGCCGCCAAGTGGGCCGCTAGTTGGGCCGCCCAAGGGGCGAAGGGGCCGGGTCGTTACAGTCTTTCTTCTAAAGACCCACTTACACCCAATGAGTTTAATTCGCTCAGGTGGATCAACCATAGTCCATACTTGGTTAGTGTACATGGATTCCATTTCGGACTTCATGGCCTCTAGCCATTTCTCAGAATATGGGCTCATCACAGCTTCTTGATAGGATGTAGGCTCATTCAACTCAATAAGCATAGCGCCATCATGGTCAAACAAGAGAAATGAGTATCTCTCAGGCTGACGATATATCCTATCAGATCTGCGAAGAGGTTGGTCTACTTGAACAACTTCTTATTCCACAACTTCTTGTGCAACAATATCATGATTCACAACATCTTATGGTGCCTGGTCAATGTCCATCAAGGCCTCAGTACTTTCTGCATCTTGAACTTTTTAAAGATGGATCTTACTCCCACTAAATCTTCTAGAAATAAACGCTTTTTATTGAAAAATGATATTTCTAGTGACAAACACTTTGCCTAGTGTGGGATTGTAAAAGTAATATCCCTTGGTTTCCTTGGGATATCCTACAAAATAGCACTTATCATATTTGGGTCCTAGTTTAACTGAGACTTGACATTGAACGTAAGCTTCACAACCCCAAATCTTCATGAAAGACATCGTGGGACTCTTCCCAGTCCATATCGTATATGGTGTCTTTATGACGGCCTTTGATGGTGTTAGTGATATGAGAGAAGTGTCCTAAGGCAATCACCTTATGATTGTAATCATTTATTTTAATAAATGAATATTCAGTATTTGAGTATACATGTTTAAGTATTTGATTGAGATCTTAAACTCATTTACTGAATGTCCGCAATACAATTCACAGCATGAGAGAATTTGTGACGAATTCACAACTAGTGATTATCTCTACATGTACAATTGTGAAGTATTGAAATTGTCCCTAGTCGATGAATTGATAAATAGGGACACTATCAATTCTGTTGAAACTAGTATGGGTTATTCTCTAATCAGCTGATTCTCACTGGCTGGTGACATTGGGATGTCCGGAGATAAACATGAATGCTAGTTAAGGGAACTAGTTCATTGGAGTGATTGGCTGTAAAACTTCATATGGTAGTCTACATATAGACATGTCAGTGAAGTTCTTACTGCAGCTTAAGTGCGATGTTCCTTTGACTTGCGTTGTTCAAGTCATCTTGGTCATGGAGACTTATACTTTGACATCTTAAGCAAGCATCTCTAAGGAGATGTGGACCCAGGATGATTGGGTATAAGCCGAAGTGCCCGAAGATGTTTAAACAACCTACAAAGGATTCACCACTCCTTGCGAGGAGATGTATACCCAAGGTCTATCGTCGGATTGTTACTCGAAGCCTTTGGCCAGAGCATGACATGTTCGGAGTATGAATCTCTTAGATACATGAGAGTAATTAGAATCCGTAGGACGAGAAAACGTTACTTGGGCTAGGTGTGACGTAGTCAGCCTAGTGGGGACTGACACACATAGACCATGTCCTGAACCAAGTGGGTATAAGATGGTGAAGGGAATGAGGCACGATTCATTATAGCTGCTGAAGGGTTTCAGAATTGTTTCTGAGGTCAACAATTGATCTTTCGATTAATTGGGGATCATGATGTACTACTAGGTGCCACTCATGATCGTTCTATAATTGGTTAATTATAGACGGCCAACATAAATCGAAAGCCTATTTAGTCACACGCACTACGAGTAATCCGAGGGATTTAAAACGAGTTGAAAATTGGATTTTCCAATCAAGAGAGATTAGGTTTGGTTGAGCCAATCGATAAGTCGAATCTGAATTTTTCAGAGACGCATCGGAAGCGTAAAATGTCTAAGTCTTTTGAAGACTTAATAGATGAATTAAATGAGTTTAATTCATTGGGGCATGGCCTGGATAGGCCGGCCGAAGAGGTTCCCCACCCTCTTTTCTTGGCCGGCCACAACAAAGGGAGGGAACCAAATTGTTTGGTTCAATTTATAAAATAAATCAAGTGTGGTTTGTTTTATAAAATTATGGATGATATAAATTTTTATATAAACCAAGGTTTGGTTTATTTTTCATGGAAATTAAAATGAACCATGGATTGGTTTATTTTATTTTATAAAATCAATCATGGATTGATTTACCATGATAAAGAAATTTATATAAAGAAATTTATAAATTTATTTTTCATGGAAATTAAAATGAACCATGGATTGGTTTATTTTATTTTATAAAATCAATCATGGATTGATTTACCATGATAAAGAAATTTATATAAAGAAATTTATATGATTTATATGATAAATTTCTTATGAAAATTTATTCCATAAGAAAAAAGACTTGGTTGATTTTTATCATGAATTAAAATATGATTTTAACCATGATATAAAATCAAGACTTGGCATGATGGAATAAGTCATAGAAAATTTATATGATAAATTTCTTATGAAAATTTATTCCATAAGAAAAAGAGACTTGGCGGTTGAGAGGCCACTATATAAAGGACCCAAGGCAAGGCTTGGAATTCATTCGAAATAATCCAAGTATTCTTGCTTGGGCTCTCTCCCTCTCCTCCCTTCTTCTCTTGGCCGGCCACAAGCCTCTCCCCTTCTTCTTGCCGTGAGCACAAGGAGAAGCACCGAGGCGACGAAGTTCTTCCGTTGGGACGATCTTCCTCTCCGGCCATCATCACCTTGGGATTGGGCGCAAGTCATCTTCCTCCTTCTCGGAATTGTGATTCCGGCCAACCTTGGTGGTGAGTTTTTCCGATGTGATTACTTCTCTCTTGGTTTTTGTCGCGTTCTCGGAGAATCTAGTAGTTCTCGAGAACACGAAACTCGTGGCTTTGCGAAGTCATCCCGAAGATACTCGGCGTGGACGCGAATAGAGGCGGAGCTTCCGAGGGACGCTTACGGTTGGATCTCGTCCCTTTCTTCGAGTTACGCA